>WJFB01000374.1:0-67569 GCA_009870185.1 Pygmarrhopalites habei | reverse complement strand
CTTAAGACGTTCCAAAAGTTCTCGTGGAATATCATCTTCGGTCACATCCTGAAATAATGTTTAATATACATTATGTCAGATGTTAATAAAATTTGTGAATAAACTATATATTTTCATGTACGTAGCTGAATATACCTGAAGCACTGTGGCTAAATCTGAATCACGTATGTAAACTAACATGTACGCATTTGTAGATTGCTTGACACCAGGATGAACGTCATCATTCTAAATAGGTAATTATTGAGCAATTTAATTAGGCGTCCCTTTCAATAGGGTCGTCATTTTTTTGAAACTTACTTCTTGTCCGCCAAAGTTATGCTGAATGGCCTCAGTCTTCGTACAACGGCTCACGACCTGTTAAAATTATGCATAATAAAAAAACTAGTACCACGAATACAAATTATTTGTTTGGTACATGTTTCACTATTTTTTTTTGATTACATCGTCATCAAATTTGCACCACTTTCCATCCCCACGTGGATTAATAAATACAACATAATGACCGCCGTGGTTATCCCCAGAATGCACCAATACAGCATGAAGTGTGTACGAAGCGGATCCAGCATCAGTCGCTGAATCCTTAATCTTTAAATATTTATCTAAATTAATTTTTTCAAAAAATTCGAAACGATCATTGGATTTGACTGAGCAGTCTGTCACGGGATCATATCTGTAACAGACAATTAAAAACCCAATCAATTGATTAAATTTAAAGCAATCCATTAAGATGAATTATTTAAAGGAGTAAGAAAATGTTGTAAAATGGTGTACTACTTAGTAGCAAATATAATATAGTCAATAAATTTTGTGAACATACTGGAACCGCATTAAATGTAAATGGAGTACAGGAGGAAACGAGGTAAAAATAACACCCTTCTCAGCTTCCTACAAAACAGTATACAGAATGCATTCATTTATTATGATAAAACTAGACTAGAGAAAACACTCTAATGTTCACAGTTGTAAATAAATAATAACATTTTCTTGTAATTAAATTAACTAAAAAATAAGACACGCACCTGTAATCCGTGAGAACCAGCGTCATATTTATTATCTCCGTCGAGGACCTCTGTGGCAACATAATCTTGAAACGATTCATAGATATCTGCAAATGAAAGAAAACAATTTTTTAGCAGTAAATTCATGAATTTTTTTAAAAACAAATTTTATACCATGATTTTAGAACTCATTATTACCTTTCTTGTTTTTAATGTTCAATTGAATGTCATAGTAAGTCTCGGATCTGTAAGGAATCGTCAAATTATTTTGATGTTAGGTAGATGTAAGATTATTTAAACTGCTTTCGTGATTATTATAGTGTACAGCGTGTAATTATCCTAGAATGAGCATTTTAAATTTTTAGTTTCAATAATTAATTACCTGGATGACTCATACTGCACATGTTTACATTTGATAAATGAGATCATTTTTCCTTCAAAAAGTTTAGGAACCGTCCCTTCAACACAAGTTCCCTTCATCTACAAATTAAAGACAAAATTTTGTGACACATTTTCCAACAAGCCTGAAGGTTTGTCACCCGTCTCTCCACACAAATTTTGATTTAAGTTTGAAAAATTAACATTACCTTGCTTTCAAGTTTATCCAACAAAACACGAAGGAATTCTTGAACGTCACTAATTTTGGGAATAAACAGAAAAATGTTAATACACACAGAGTTGCAAATTAATCGAGTTGTACTTTTGTCACATGTAATGGAAATTAATTCATGTGGAAAAAATATGCATCAAATGTTAATGATTTTTTACTTACTGTTGCATGAACGAATCCAGAGTCTCCCAGCCAAACGATCTACAAACAAACAACACCACAGTTAGATTAAGTAAATGCTTACTACATACTAAAACTTGCCGGATTAAATTTGTTATACAGTATTACCATTACGTAATATAAATTATGAATAGAATAATGTAATCCATACCTAGTTAATTTTTTAGTTCCTACAGGCTTGTCAGAAGTTTGTAGTTCATAAAAAACTAGAAGCAATTTCATTTCCAAAAATATTATTTAATTTCTTTAATTTTATGAGTAATGTGTATATGTACATAATGACAAAAAACCCTTACCCCGTTGTAGTGCCAAAGCCACACTCTTAGTAGAATCATCACTTTCAGTAGGCATCTTGTAGACAGCTTTTCTCAACTGATTTGTGAAAAACATTGTCTGCAACAAAGAGTTCATGTAACATGTTGCTCCCTGATTTTTCAAACCAACAAATCCCGTGTGCTTTTTTGAGTCCCATGAAGTTCCATGCGGAGCTGAAGCCTGTATTAAATAATATTTTTCAAAATCACTTTGCATTTATTTACTGTTCTTTGTCTAGTTTCTATACAAATCAAAGTTTTACCTTGACATCAACTTCAAGTGTAATAGAGTCATTTTTGATAAACCCCTTTGATGCATCCATCAAGGCTGCCCAATCCAAAAAGTTTGAGTACCCCCAGTCATTCTCCTAATAATCACAAAATACATATTTACACATTACATCATTTATTGTCACTGACATTCCTTCTGGTATTAATACGAAAAAAACCCATTAATTATTTAGAAAGTACATCAATTCATCTTACCTTACAATGAAATATATGACTTATTTTTCTTTGAAAAGGTTCTGCTCCTGGCCTAGAAAAATAAACAAACATGTGTTAGTGTTGCACTATTTAAATTAATGTAATTAAATTTCCACATTTACTTACTTATGTGTGAGTATACGCAAAGTGGCCACGGCACTACAGTTCCAACTTGAAGACTCGGCTTCACCATTACCTAATTGGATGAAACAAAAATGTTTATAATATATATTTTTAATACTAGATGTAATAATTCCACAATAATGTAAAAATCAGTTTCTAGGTATTTACATTGGAGAAAAAATCCTAATGACATGTTACGACCGGCGCCCTGATCAGATCGAGGCATAACCATAATTCGCCAAGGTAAATTTCTCACATATCTACGCAAAAAAGGAAAAAACCAGAGAGATAGAATTATATAACACATTACAAGTGGGAGACGACTCATTTGGGACATGAAATATATTTTTAAACTCACGTTGGTGGTGACAACACTTGTTCCTTTACGATTTTTGACATTGGATTGGTTTCATGAACGAAAAAATTTGAGATTATCTCCAGTTCTCAGTCACATTTACAATTATTGGTTTACTTACTTGTACGAGTACATAAAAAATGAATGACATGAAATTTACTTGAGTGACCAAAAAATAGGAAATTTACCTTCAACCTTGAGACATTTTCAACAGTAAAGCTGAAGGTGGCTTCTGGCCGTGCTGAAAAAAGAAAATTAAGATTAAATTATGGGACTGATTGTAGTATACTTATTAAAGTTAAGGGAGGAACTCTAAAATTTATCGCAGAACTTAAAAATGTAGGGTTAATTTAATTACAAATTATTAAATATTTTACTATTATATATTAAGTATTTTATTACCTGCTCCATCGTCATCCTCGTCCATCTTGATGATGTCTAAAAAAGTACAACAAAATTTTAATAAGATGACAGTCAAATGATGATGACAGGTTGAATTTGTTGAGAGTATTAATAGTAGGGAATGTGTCAACCACAAACAAACACTTGACAACCATACCGTTGTTTGCCTCGCCGGCGACAGGAATTCCACCTGAATTGGTAAATTCACTTATTTCTTCCACCTCCATTTGCTCCGCTGGTTGACCGACTACGTTTAATTTCTGAAAAGTCTTAAAATGGCTCATTAAAAGAGGAACCAGAACCTTTCAGGAATTTTTTCGAAAAATTTAACAACAATCTCCAGCACAGACTTGAAGAGACACCAAATATTCAGATATTGAAGTGAAACATTTTTACACAGCTAATTTATTTTCCTTATAGTTTATAAATCCAGAGCACTTATTAATAATCATTAAAGTCTAAATCATTTCAAAATTTTGATCTATTTTAATGTACTAAGTATACGTGAGCTGGTGCTAAGTTCTGCGATCTTAGTTCTAATGTTTGAGGGAGGATCCAAAAATCCAGTGCGGTAAACCATAGTTGTTTGAACTCGTCAAAAATCGGACCACTTTGCATTTAAAAGTTAATTACTGTGGCATTTAGGAGAACACCCGGACAACATGAGCTCATCAAGTGTGATTCCCAATGTAAGTGACAATTTGACGAACTTTCCGGCACCCTGTCATTCCAAATTGTGGTTCATTTTTGTTTATTTTTAACAGCCGGACACGGAAGTCCACATTACTCAAGATCAACAAAAGAAAATTAACATGTTTGCTGTACGGAACGGATGGATGGAAGAGTTGGAACAAGAATTAAAATCCAAAGAGGTAAACTCAGGAATCCTCTGTTCCGATCAATTCATTTATGAACCATTTTGTTGTAATGTTTTTTTATTTTGTTGTAGAATGATCTGAAGAATTTAGAAGATGCCGAGTCAGAAGTTGTACTACTCTCTGATCCTATTCCAATTCTTGTAGGAGATTCTTATGTACATTATGAGCCGGATGCCGCTGGGGTGAGTGTACATTTGTGATGTTTTTTTAATTGTCACCACAGTCATTTTCATACTGTGAGTTTTTTTTGTTTCTTAATTTCTAGGAAGAGTTAGCCAAGAGAGTTATAGCAAAAAAGGAAGAAATTAAAGGTGTAGAAGCTGAAATTGCGGCCGTAAAATCAGAAATGAACAAATTAAAGGCAGATTTGTATGAAAGTAAGTCTAATTTGTTTACTCATTCTCTATTTAACCATTATTAAATTTAATTTGACGCGTGCAGCGTACAGTGGTGTAAGAATATGAACTCACAATGTCATTAAAATGCTTGATCTATCCTATAGAGTTTGGTGACAACATCAACCTGGAACACGAGGAAACGTAAAAATGTAATAGAATAGTTTTAAGTTTTATTAAGTTTACTGAAAGCCATGTCTTACAACTCATCATGTCAACTTTACAAATTCATTTAACATCTTGTTAATATTTGTCATTATTACATGTAACAAACAAAAATTAAAATACTTTTTGGAATCACTAAATACATAAAAAAATTACAGGACAATGTCTTTTCTCTTGAAGGTTCCAGCATAAAGAAAAAATGGAAGCCAGATTAGGTGGTAAAAATGTACTACATAATATATTATAAAAACTACATCTGATGAGCCATTAATTATTGCTGTCCACTACTGGATTCAGTCCACGTCTTTCATGAGCCTACATGACCATTATTCAATATTTAAAATATGGAATCGTATTAACAGTTTCAAGGGACAAAGTAACTGTATAAGGAGCTTACCATCTTTGCTTGATTAAACAGATCTTCTGTTGTTTCCTTTCCAGTTTGTTCAACTAAACTTCGGAAAACACTATTCTCGTCTTGTAAAAGTTTGTATGGTTCATCAAATTCCTAAAATTTTAATTACACAACTTTAATTTATTGGCAGCTCAGAGAATACTTTCAAGACACACAACAATCAAATACATTTTGTGTGTACCATAAGCTTTCCAGCATCTAGCACCAACATTTTATCGCAATCCATGACCGTATGTAGCCGATGAGCCACTGTGAGTACTGTACAGGCATTAAATTTTGTTTGTATTGTTTTCTGAATGAGGGAGTCAGTTCTACAAAGTCAGAAAAAACATTCAATTTTTGGCAGTGTTTTTTTGGTATTTCAAAAAAGATGTTCTCAATGTACACTAAATTTTTGCATTACTCGAGATCGACGTTACTAGTGGCTTCATCAAGGACGAGAATTTTATTGTTTCGTAAAATGGCTCTAGCTAGGCAAATGAGTTGTCTTTGTCCTATACTAAAATTGGAGCCTCCCTCATTAATCTAAAGTATTGTTCAGAAATAAATAATATTTCAATAAGTGCACGTTTTCATCATATTGGATTAATATTTTAGTATTCCTTACCGGAGCGTTTAGTCCCATAGGCAATTGTCTCACTACCGTTGCTAAATGAGACTCCTCAAGAGCATTCCAAATATCATTATCGCAGTAAGTTTCAAATGGGTCCAAATTTTTCCTTAGACTCCCTATTAATGAATTTAATTTTTCGGTACTATATTAGTTAACAAGTGCCATAAGAAGACAATTTCAGTCAAAATACAATTACCTGCAAATAAAACTGGTTCTTGTGGAATGATTGAAATTTTGGATCTTAAATCATGTAGACCTATTTGAGTTACGTCAACCCCGTCTATTATTATTTTTCCACTTGGCTCCTTGATCCGAAAAAGGACCGCTATTAATGTACTCTTGCCTAATGTAAAATAATTTTCAAACGTTCATTATAGTGAAACCTTCTTTTGGCTAATTGTACGCCATTCAATACTTAAAAAAATTATAACCTGCTCCCGTCCTTCCAACGATCCCTATTTTCTCTTTGGCCTGTGCGGTGAAAGTAATTTCCGACAGTACTGAATGATCACCGTATTGAAGAGAAATATTGCTAAAGCTGATCTGTCCATTTTCAGGCCAATCATCTGGAGGCTTTTTCTCTGCACACACACAGTCCAAAAATCAGTATGAATTTCATACTATACTATGAAATAAACTAATCTATCATATTGTCTGTGACTGCACAACTACTACCAGTGGTAGATATTAAGGCTGCTTCTGCATCAAGATCTGCATATTCCATGACACGTTCAACTGTTTGTAGATAATCGACGAAAAAATTACCAAAAAATCTTATGTCATGCTTTAATTAAACAGTTTACAACTGAAAACATACCGGAAACCATTTGATTTTCAACCTGTAATTAAAGGAAAGACTTAAATGTGAATATGAAAAAAAAAGTTTTCAAAGAAACTGTTTTTTGTAGTGTTTCCTCTGTACCTCTGCTGCCTGCCGAATTCCCCACTGCAACATTCCTTGTAAAAAATATTACAAAATAATGTTTTTAGAGTTTCAAATGTAAAATGTCGGACACACTTGTATAATCTGTCACAGATTATCTGTGTAACTAAAATTTGGTGAGAAGTTCATCTTTCTTAAAAACATTCAAGTCATACCTGTTAACATCATTGCTGACGAAATGGATAGACCAACTTCAGCTCCAGCTACAAAATTAGCATAAAATAGAGTATGTGTTGACTGCCAAAATTTATTTTGCAAGAATAGTAATGGACATAGCAGCTTCAAGCACTTACTACTTGACATGAGCATGAAACTAAAAGTTACAATGTTAATCAAGATGACTGACAGCCAATCAAGCCAAATTCCAAACCACCTAGTAGTTGCTAAAAGACAAAACAATCAGTGAATTATTCCGAGCACATTATTCAATGAAAATTACAATTCTTCCAGAATATTCCATACAAATAGATTAAATTATTGAATCCTACCCAAAAATAAGTACCATCCTGCTGTGTGAACATCTTGATACTGATCAAACTGCTTTATAAAAGTGTCTTCATTCTTAAATGCACGAATTGTCGTAATTCCGTAAAGTGAAGTTCCAAGATGAGAAAAAACTGAACTTTTTGCTAAACATTAGCAGAAAAACATTTCATAAACATTACTCAATGAATTTTGTTTTGAAATTTTTTGAAAAATTATCACGCTTACCGATCCCCTCTAGTCGTTTAACTGAACGAGCTGTCAGAATGTAGACTTTCCGTAGAAAATAAAAAATAATACACAGAATAAAGGCAGGAACCAAGAGAATTGGATTGACGAAACTGATGATAATTAAAATCCCAAGAGCATTTAAAAATATCTGTAGACAAGAGAAATGGACAAAAACATACAAATTAAACTGTTTAAATGATTAAAATTTAATCATTAAATGAACTGCAACTTTTTCGCAAGTTGCTCTTACAGCAAAGGCGTCAAAAAATGTTGGTGGTAAAGCGTCGTCTATTTGTCCCATGTCTTTGCTGAAGCGATTCAAGATTCTCCCTAATTCAGAAGTAATATTGCGATTCATCCACTGATTATAAAAATTCAAATCAAATCAAGACTAATTACCTGCGGCATTTGTTTCAAAGAATTGCATTGGAGCCCGAATAATTCCATTGAACATTGATTTGTGCAAGTTAATTGACTGTAAAATACGAAAAAAAATATCATTCGACTGTAACCTGCCATTGTTAGCAAGAATTTCTTACGAATGTAATTGTAGTCATAACTGGTTAATTAAATTTTTCAGGCATACCGATTTCATGCAGAGGTGGAAAAAAAGGACAGTGCGAGACCATGATGTTGTAAAAACAAGAGCGACAATGATGGCGTAGCCATACAGCTGAAAATCTCTACTATTGTAAAAGAAATGCCAAGGGTCGTTCGGGTCTTGGTGAATTGAGATATTTTTGTGTCTCAACTCTTCAGCTGTAGTCCTACACGAAACACAAGAAAATGAACTCAAATTTTTTTTGAAATGGATGTAAAATGTAATGAGAGCATTCGCCTCCCAATTTTTGACAGATTATCTCTTACCACACGCTCAGGAAGTAGTCAGAGCCAGTGAAGAGTAGTTGACATATGATATTTGTCATTATCAAAAGAAAAAAAGTGAAGCAGCTTGAACCGGCTCGAAAGTATTTAAAATACAACAATGTAGACACATTTCCTCTTGCTTGAACCTCTTCCTGTTCTTCCTGTGTTTCATACACTTTTTCCGAAATCACAGTCTTTTGTGGACTCAGTGGTATTTCCTCCATGTCATCAATATTTTCAAAATCATTTGGAGTATACCTCAGACCTGTAGTCTCACTGTCTCCTCCTCCATCAAATTCTTTAGTCTTAGCTGGTGAAGTATATTTTAAAGAACCATTGGAAAATCGAGACATTTTAGAATCTTTCGAAGTTAATGATGCTGACCGAACAATTAGGGGCTCAGAAAAACGTAAAGGGGTTGCTGGGGGAGATTGGACGCCAGTTGCTTGAGCAGTCATTTTGAATTCTTCGTCCATCTGTTCAAAATTTACACCCTTCTGTTCCAGATCCTTGTAAGTCCCCTCAGTCTTTATTTTACCTGAAAAAATAAATACATTCATACACATGTCACAAAGTCCTCAAAAATCAATCATCAAGACTAATAAAAAGTGTATAATAATATCCTCCCTCACCATCCTCCATTATAATACAGTAGTCAACATATTTTAAAAATTGAAGTTGATGAGTGACCAGAATCCTCGCCTTGTTCTTCAAAATTCCATTAATGCATTTTTCAAATAGTTGCTGCCCAACTTTTGCATCAACTGCAGATAGTGGGTCATCCAGTAAAATCACATCTGTGTTTGCATAAACTGCTCTAAAAACGCAACAAAAATTGAGAGATCACAATGATAATCTGAATTTTCTTATAAAGAGTGGCGAATTATCTTAATGTCCAACCTACCTGGCTAGTGTGACACGAGCCTTTTGACCTCCCGACAGAAGAGATCCTTTTGACATTACGAATAAAATCAGGCAATGATTATCTTTGACTTGACCCAAAGAATTATTCTAAAATCACTCACCTCGTTCCCCAACCAGTGTATTATCACCATATGGAAGTTGGTCTAAATCATCTTGCAAAGAACATGCTTGGATGACCTGGTTGATAATTTATTCAAAGTTTAAGGCTCATTGAAAAACATGAGTGCAAATCCAACAACACAAAATAACTGAAAAATACAGTAGAATTAACCTCGTTGTACCATCCAGGCTGGTATTTTTGTCCAAAAAGTATATTTTGTTTTATACTTCCAGAAAATAGCCATGGATCTTGTGCAGCGTACGCTAGTTTCCCAGAAACATCTATTGACCCCTTCAAAATAGGCAATTCCTTAAGGATGGCATGTAAAATTGATCCCTTAAAGTAAATAATGATAACACGAGTGTCTCCAAATTACCAAAGTTTAATCTTTAAACATAATTTTGTTACTCTATTATTACTTTTCCGCTCCCAACGTGTCCTATAATTGCCAGAATCTTTCCACCAGTTACTGACAGACTTATATTTTCAATAGTATTTTTTTGATCGGAATTCCATTTAGCAGTGACACCTTTCACAGTCACCCCAATGGTTGGTAACACATTGGGTGATATAGAATCGAAGTCTTCCAGTTGTTTCACAATTTCTCTTTCTTCCAGCAGAAGAAAATCCTGTACAGTACAATTTTCAAAGTAAATATATAATTTTCCAGGCTTTCACAAGTATGTATTCTTGCATATTTAAAAAGATTCAATTTGCCTGCAATCGCCGAATTGATACTTGTGCCTCTGCAAGGTTGGCCACGGCACTGGGAAAGAACAATGTCATTACGAGACGAACCTAATAAGATTGAATTAAATAAAATGCTGCATTAAGTAATTTGTCTCAAAATAGTTTTTTTTTCTAGTGTTGTTACAATGTAGGATCTCATACATTGTTATACAAAGCCAATGTAACAAAAACTAATTCGGCTGTTAATCCATTTCCCATCAGCACATACCTGTATTTTTGGAAAAATCAGTTGTTTTATTAAGAATCATCTTTCATACATATACGGGTAACAAAAATTAAATGCACTAATGTAAAATGAAACAGTATGTCTATGTATATACTTACACAAGGAGCGTTAAAAAGACAATGATTTTCGAGGAGGTCAAGAATAAAGTCAGGTTCAAAGCACTGTTTAGAATTATAGATTAAAGAAAAATTATTAGTTGAAGAAAATTGACATGAATTAATTCAATAAATGAACTCTAATTATACCGAAGATTTGAAGTTTTCTTGATATAGTGAATTTCATCTTGCCGTGAATTTGCAACCAGAGCAGCAAAAGGGTTTTCCCATGTATACCAAAAAGATCACAAAATTTTTATACAAAAAAAATTCATGACTTGGATTTTTGAAAAACATGTCCAAAAAGTTGTTAGAGGTCATTTGAACGGACAGGGCCGTATTGTCGAAGATCCGATCAAAATTCCTCCAAAAACGAAGACTCCAGGGGCACACCAACGAAGTGACCCCGAATTTCCGTATTGATCATCCCTGTCCGTCCCAGTGACCCCAGTTTGCTAGACTCAACTCAGATCGTCAAGTGAGACTCTCACTGTGAGAGACCCCTAAACAACTTTTTTAGACGAGTCATGCATGTTTTTGTGTAAATATTTTGTAATACATTTTTATCACTTGAATGCCGCTCAAAACTAGAAAGAAAATGTCAAAGCCATTATTTAGATTTAAACCCCAACTCTGTTGATTCAAATAAATTAAATTGTACCCATCATTAAATCAAATTACTTTCATTCATAGATCTAATTCGTTTGTCAGTTCTAATAGCAGTGTTCTGGCGTAAGCTTGAAAATTTCCTTCCAACATAAGCTTGAAAAGGCACAAATAGAATTAACAATCCGATTCCAATTACAGTACACGATGGTCCAAAATAAATCCATAATATTCCCGTTACGATGCATGTTTGTATTGGTCCGATCCACAGGTAATGAAGAAAGATCTACATAATTAATTTTGTAAATCAGTTATGCTAAAATTGAATATATTCACTTCAAAATAAAGAAAACAGATAAAATTAAAAATAATACCGTTGACAGGTCAAATCTATTGACATCGTTAGACAACAAATTTACGAGTTGTCCAATTGCCGTCTTTTGTAGAGATGTTTGACTCAATTTCATGGCCTAAAAACACACACATGTAAATGAGACACTCAAAGAATTATTTTCATTTTAAATGCCTTACTTTTCTGTACAAAAGGGCACAACAGGCCACTCTGACTTGCATTCCTATGTGGGTAACTCCGAAGAAGTAAACATGATGTGTAAAAGTGAAGAGAATCGCAGTTAAAGAAACTGCAAAAGCTATCATCCATCCAACCCATGACTCGTATTGGTCCCTGTGACTAAAATATCTGATTAAAAGTCCAAGTGCTAAAGGTTGAGCTATTCTGTGAATATGATAATGTAAAACATTTTAAAATTATTAAATGATATTAACAACTGAAAAATTTAGTTTTACACTAGTTGGTCCAGATTTGCACTACCTGATGCCACATTCTTCAATGAAAGCTAGTATTCCAACAAGCATACTATAAACAAAAGCATAAAGTAGACATGGTTTAATCATGTACCTCTGGTCGATTAACTTTAACAAATTATGAAAATCTTTTTTTACTTACTATCGTCGGAAAAATACATTGAAAATGGCACGAGTTAAACTAGGCTGGCTAATTTTTCTTTCTTCCTTGTCTTCTGACCCTTCATTTTGTTGATTAATTTTGTCGCACCTCTCACACTCTTTGGTCCATTCAGCAGCCAGTAATCCACCAACCTGTTGACAACATTCACAACCTCAATTAATAAATTAATTAACGTTCTTCCTTCCTGTAAATATGTACATTTTTAAACTATTAGTTTTTTATCAAGTGAAATGAGTTAACTATAATACCGTTGCACTTTGATCATCTGGGTTCGGTTTGTACAAATCAGATATTTGTAGGTCTCTTTGATATCCAGCTTTAAAAAACGGATTAAGCCACCTACAATGCACAATTAGGTAACATTCACAATTAAAATGGTTTATGTACATGAAATATTTGACACTGTGACAGAGCATTGATTTTTGCAAAACTTGACCACACAACAAAAATTATCGATCGAAATCTGTGACTACAATATTACAATGCACGTTTTCCCTATTCTCTCTCCGATGTAGGTCAATTAGAACTCCACTTAAATTGTTCGAGACGGGACTTAAATTTAATCCTAAAAATGTGTAAGGAAAAATTTTGAACTCACCAAAAGAAAATCCTAGAAAGACAATTTGCTTTTAGGTACGGTGAATCGGGAAGATCATTATGCACCATTTTCGTCAACTGGTCACCTTCATTCTTTGATAACGGACAACTCCTTTCAGTGTGATACTGCTAACCGTCACTTTTCTCGAAATATAATAATCTAAAATGATTATTACTTTTTAGTAGCAGTAAATTCAATTTAAAAAAATACTATTAAATCCTCGTCTTTCATATCACACAGTTCCAGGATGGATAATGACACCTAGATCGCCTTCGTCGGTTCTACCAAGGTAGTAGAACAACCTTGAATGACCAACACGGCTGTCCGAAACCGGTGTGGACCAATAGCTACCCTGCCGAATAATGTCGTAAACGGTAAGGAATAGAAGATATCACAAAAGAAAGTATGATACAGTTGAAAAATACATCTTTCCTCTAAATGACTTGCTAATAAACTATCGTAATCACAACTTGCTTTTCATTTTCAAACTGCCCGAATTTGAACTGCTGTACCGGCAAAATTCAGTCACATTGCAAATTTTTTTTGTCACTCTAGTCACTTTGCATTTTGCAATGTGTCACACATTATTTGTGCAATTTTATGCACAAAACTTGCCAATCTGACAAAATTACTTTAATAATGTGAATATATATGTTACTGTGTGTGGCTTACAAAAATAAATGGATTATCCTTAGTTGTAACCAGACACGCTGGAAATTGTACTTAATTAGAAATTGTATGAGGACATTGTCCCGAATTTTTGTGGTGTGCAAAAGACAAGGATTTATTCTAGTTTCAAGGTCTTACCCGCTCTGGATGTAGGGCAAACCCGAGGCACATGGTCGATCTTTGCCGAAAGCCTGAATGTGGAGTGTGTCGGGGAAAATAAAGGAGCATGGAAATATTGCTGGAAATGTTCCAGTTTCAACATTTTTGCAATGCTTAAGTAAATAATACCTATTTAATACAGCGGCTACAGCCCACGTACTTATACGATATAAAATCAATTTCCAAATAAAAGAATATTAGAGTACAATGATATATACGAAATGTGTAATGAGAATCCAAAATAATAAATTGAAGAATGTTTGCCAAAAGGTGTATTCCCCTTTGGTGTGATAGATACACCAAAGGTGTATCAACATGCAAAATTTGTCATAATTGGAATACGTGTGAGTCCCCCATTCCTTACTGTGTAAACTTATTACTCTGGTATCATTATGCAGGGAGTGATACTCATAAAAAGTAGTAAATAAATCCTCCTTGGCTGACTCACTCACTCTCCTTTTCTTAATTGTGTGTTGTAGAAAATCTAATTTGTAAACAATGCACACTGGGCAACTACACACGACACGACACACACACACACACTTGGGGAAAATGGTCCACGGACTTGTGTGTAGATTGAATGATATGAGCATATAATAATATAAATGATGATTTTAGAACTACTTATTCCAAACTGAGATTCCCTTTGAGTCCAAAAAATAAGATTGTAAGTACAAAGACAATGTTTGTTTTGGTGATGGGGTCGACCACTTTTCACACTAATTATGCCATTTTATCTCAAGTATATACCTACTTATGTGTGTGCATTTAAGTATTGCAATGAAAATGCACTTTTTCAAAAAAAGAAAAATGACAGAAAGATTTGACTGAAACAAGTCGGCTCCGCTCCTTACGAAATTCCACACACACACACATTTATTACGTGCAGATATCTAATGATTTATAACAAATTGTCCCTAGGGTCATTACATATTGCAATTCATATTCTTGTTCCCTCATGTGCAAAAAAGAATCATGTACTAATTGACGACCTATTTGGAGGTGTCTCCTCACATTACTTATTTTAATTTCCATCTTCTCACATTGTACTCCATAGCTAGTGTAATACAATAATAATATATTAGTCGTATATTTTTTCCCTGTTTTACAAGTTTGTCAGGTAAGATTCTCAGGCAAGGTCTACCTACCTACGTGCATACATAAATAAATTTACTGCCGGGACCATTCCTAAATTATTACAAACCACAGCACAAGCGACTAGAATTAAATTTTGTACTCGTATATTGTTATTTATAGAAGATCTAGATTTGACAGAAATAAGACCCACACTCACACAATAATAACAAATCGACCTGTCCGCCTAATGTTTGTTTAAATCTCTACATTCCTAATCATCCGACACACACAATGACATTTTTCTCATAATTACATACACATAGTAATCGCTACAGATGAGGCACAAATGCGTTGACAATAATATTTATTTATCTGACCATGAATGATTTTGCATGAATGCATACCCAGAATTTATGAGGGTGCAATATCATTGTAGAGTATTCAGACTGTACATTTTGTGTGTGTTGGATTCGCAAACAGATGAAGGGATGAAGAATGGAATCAAAGCTGAGAGACTACACACACACACACACCTTGTATCTGCATCTTTCCTTCATTTCGCCCCAACTCCAACTTGGCTAATAACTTCAATAGTACAATAACACACACAACTGACAACTACTCTCATACTATGGAAAATATATGCATGATATTTCTTAAGCACCATAATATTCTGTTGGCATATTTCAACTGTGCAATACACACACAGACACACACACACACACTGCAAGTTACTGAAAGACTCTGAACCTGTACTCAACTATCGTAAATCATACATTTGTAGCCGAGTAATGGATTTCTCGTGAATAGTAACCGGTACTCACATGGGAGTCAGATTATCAAAAATATTGGCCGGTTGATGATGACGAGTCAAAAAATTTCACATTGTATATTTCACAGACAGAGAATGTGTGTGTGTGTGAGAGAGAGAGAGAGAAGGGGTGGATGGTAACCCAGATTACGGTACATCTTTTATATGTGTATAAATTCTTGAGATGTATGCATACGTTTTTTTACATGGCAACCATTGTCATACCCACCCAATCATCCCAGAGAGCAGAGGAGACCTAGATTCAATTGCATCTCTTAGGGGGGATTTGTCAACTTTATAAAACATATGGGATGGAGCAAAAACTCTTCTTTCTCTCCTATCTTCTCCTCCTCTGAGTTGCAGAACATGACAACCTGATTCCATTTCCCTTTGAAAACTCTTGTGTTCTGTTGTGCCCCCCTTCCCCTCGTCTCTCTCTCTTTCTATATTCTTGTTGTTGTTGTCTCAACAATCACTACAGCGTGTTACTTGAACACAACGCTCACTCTACCTCCTTTTTACATCACTCTCTCACAAGCCATACACTCATACACACACCACCATCCCTATTATTTCGAGTGCATACCAATTAGCATTATTTTTTTATCCAGTTTGTCCAGAGAGACTCCCCCACACACGCAAAAACAACCCACATACACACAACCATACACACTTGCAAAAATCAGCTGTTCTCTGTTGACAACAGAAAAAATTCTAAAGGTGTGCATCAGTTGATTAATAAAAATCTCATTTATCCGGCACACACACGTGCTCCCCTCCACCAAACCACAAATCTTTACAGTTTGTGTTCCGTGACCTTAATAATAGTACAACTGTTGTGAATATTTGGAGAGTGCCTTATTTATTTTGGAATTGGAATTGAGTCGATTTAAGAATTCGGGGAAATTGTGTGTGTGTCCCTTTTGGATTTGGAATTTTTTTTATAAAAACATCACCATTTTTGTTTGTGTGTGTCGTTCATCTGGATATGTAAATTCTGAAAAAAATATAATTGGAAATGGAATGAGTGTTGGAAGAGAAAAAATTTTTAAGTCCAAGTTCATCAGTGATATATATAATTTTTCCTTGAAAGATTTTGATGTGAGCATAGGAGTCATTGGAAAATACAATACAGAGAAGGAATGTGTTGGTGTTTTGTGAAGTGACGACTACTGATGTGTGTGTGTGTTCCGGATTCTGTGGGAACCAGTCAACATTCATTATTCTCCCCCTCCCTCCTGTACTCTGTCTGGTATTAGGAAATCCGGTGTCAACACACAGGTGTGAATGAATCCCTTATTCTCTCTATCTCTGTCTGCCCCCAACTGACCACGTTGTTTAAAAAAACAATTAATTTAATTTGTTCATGAGCAAGAGAGGAGGATATTATCTTGATTTATGATATCCTCCAATTGTATCATTTTGCAAATTAGTTTTATTGTATGTACTCTCATTTTTATGCACTGACCGATATTTGAATATTAAAATTAATTATTGTGGATGAAAATAATTTATAGGAAAATCTGGAGAATCAGAAAAAATCACACACACCAACTTAAAGAAGAGGATAGAAGAAAAAACGTTGGTGTGGTCCACACACACACATACACACAAACAGAAAGAGAGGAGAGAAGTAGAGAATACAAATGGTTGAAATGAAATACAAGGAATTGGTGGCTTGAATACATTTGAACGATAAATACCTCGACCCTCTAAAAATAGGAACAAACAGTTAATCGTGGTGGAGAGGAACGAATGTGTTTGGATTTTGGAACCCCCCAAAAGTACAACAAGAATTATAGTAATAATATATATTGATGGTGACAGTGTGGAAATATAAGGGAAGAATAAGTAAAGTGAATTGTTGTTGTTGTTCCCCGAATACACCATGTACAGATAGTAGGACTCTGTGCCTCCAGTAATAATAATAATTGTCTCCATGTCCCACTCCTCTGCTCAACTTTGCCCAAAGCTGACATGTTCTTGTCCCACTCCCACTTCACTTTATTTTAAATATATCATACACTAGAATTATTTCCCAAGTTTCAACCCCAAGTGCACATTCCTATACTCCTTTACTGTATTGAATTGTAGTTGTCGATAAATACACACTCATTTAACAAGTGCCTTACTGAAAGGATTTTCCTCATTACCCACAAACACAGTCATCTGTGGATATGGAAATAATTCAATCATCAGAAATCGAAGAAGGATTGTGACTCTACACATTTAATTCAGTCTACATGGATTCAGTAACCCTACAATTCAATGAGACAACAAATTCTATTGAAACGAAATTGACTGCCAAGCTGTTTGTTCCTTTTCGGTGAGACTAAAGGACTTTAGCCAAAACCCACCCGAGGACACCTTGGACTTGTTTCAAAATTTTTAAAACTTGTTCCTTGGACTATTTGTGATTTGTAATTTTTGTTTCCTCATTTTATAACAAAATCGTGGAGGAAAAAAGTACAACTTTTGTTTCAATTCCCACGAATTTAATCCAAGTGAATTTTTTTGAGGATCCAATTTAAAGGTAAATTTATTTTTCATTTGACAATAATCCTTAACCATATTTCATAGCTCGTAGTTATACGGTCTTACGAATGTTTTCCAGTTTCCTTATCTTTAAAACCACAATTAAGGATTTTGATTAGGTAAGGATTTTGATTAGGAAAGAATTTCCAAAGTTGGCTCGGCTATTCGTAAAGTTAAAAATGTGAGAGTGTTTTCAAGCCGGTTCTATCTCTCTCTCCTTGTGTGTGTGTATCTCCGTTTTAATTTCAAATGTAAATTTATTAGTGAAAAGGAACAGGATGTGGGGATTGACTGGACGTTGCAAAAGTTCATGATTCAGAGGAGGATTCATCCCGGACTAAGTAGCCCCCATGTTTGTAATGAGTCTCGTGTGTGCAATGTGTGAACACACAAGATCTTTTCAGTAATCCTTTTTCTCATCCTATCCAAGAGTGTCATACTACTACTAGTGTAAATGTAATATTTTATTGGGGAATGACGAGAGAAGGAGAGTAATGTGTGTGTGTGTTGTGTGTGCACCGTAAGTAAAAATGAGGCTTCTTTCCACTGCTGCCCTTATTATGAACTGTTTGTGTGTATTTGTCGGCTTCTGAATTTCATTGTGGGTTATGGGAAAAACGTGAGGTGATGCTGAGAGAAAAATGTGTCATGCTATTTATGTACAAACATTGACTGTGCAGTGTGTGTGTGACTACACAGTGTATGTAATGTATATAATGGAGTGTAGTTCACACAGACACAAGCATAGCAAAAAGCAATGCGAAAAGAACATTAGATGGTGTACGTAAGTAAAGTACAAAGTAGTCAGTTTTGCTTTTGGTTTCCCGTTGGCCGTTCTACATGTATGATATGGATAATACATTTTATGATTACTTTGATTGTCTACTCGATCGAGTATAAGTATGTAGATTGGGGTCGGAGGTACGACTTTGTCAAAAAAATCTCATTTTCTTTCTTTGGAATCTGTACAAATTTCCTTTTCTTACCCTTACCATCTAAACGTGGATTTTCCTGTCGAATCCATAATAAATTTCTCGCTCTGTGTGTGTCTGGGTTCAGACTAATATTATGGAGGTTTGTCATTGGTGTGTGTGTGTGGATGGATGGTGGAGATGGGGAGGTATCGACTATAAATCGCCTGTCTGACTTCCTTGTCACCTGTGGCACACAATTCTTCTGCTCAACTGACAAAATTCTCTCTCTCTCTCCTTTAAAAGCATGTCTTAAATAGATGGATCGATCGATAGGAGATCAATCTATATTAAAATAGAGTACCCCACCATTTCGTTCAAAGTGAATACTTTTTGAAAAACCGCAAGTATGACACACACACGCAAGGCAGAGAGTTGTAATGGTGGAATTCAACACATTAAATAATATTGTTGAGTACTTCGTGTAATTAATTCAGTTCCTCTTTGCTCTCGGAATTTTCTTTTATTTTTTTGAAAATTATATAAGTGGATTTTAGTCCAACTTGACTTTCACCAATTGTCAATAATTGCAGTATATTTTGAGTTACAAATACCTTCTCTCTCCATTTTGTGAAACTTTATGGAATTTTATGGCAAAAGTGAAGATCCCCTTTTTTGAGGAGTGCACATAATGCTCATGTATGATGAAGGATGTGTTTTTAAAGGACCAAGTTTTTTTGTTGACCTAGTCAAAAATATGCAAGAGTAAGTTGTGTAGGTAAATGTGCAGTAGGGAAGGAAGGAGTAGAGTTGACTTTTTGAGTTTTCATGCTTACTTGTCAGTTGGATAGAGTAGTACAGGGAGCTGTAACTCATACAGACAGTACACACGTCAGACAAATGACTGACTGATCAGGAATTTACATGTTTCATTGTAATAATATACTACACATTAGGTGTAATGAGAAGTGCAATTTGTGATGGTTGAGGAAAAAGAACATGATATGTTTTTTTTATTTTACATTTTGGATAAAACTAATGGTGTATTACAAAGGGAGACTGTAGTTGATTTGCATTAAACCAATATGTTAAACTATTCAGTAAAGTTGTATTTTTAATTTATTCATGCACATTACACTCACAGAGGCAGAGGCAAATCGGTGTTCCCGAGGGAAAGCGAGATAGAATTTTATTGTTGTGGTGAATTTTATTGCTCCTACATGCATACACTCCATAGTACATACAGAAGACTTTTAGTCATGTATGTGTTATTCTCCACACACATATCATAATTTGTATATTATGATGATGCTACCACACCACATTATATATTATTATTTATACTACACTACACAGCAGCAAAATTGTAAAGGATGTGGACGCCGCGTACTGTAAAAGTTAGTATCTTATTATTGTACTTTAAATGTTGATGATGATTGGTGGGTCTCTGTGTGTGGAAGGAACCAGGACTTCCTCACACTTTCTCTCTCTCTCAAAATCAACATGTCTCAAATCACACAAGATTTTTTTGTGAATTTTCTTCATCTCGAGAGACAACATTGACTAATTTTTAATTTTGTCTCTGAATTAGTCTATTTTTTATGATTGACTCGAGAATTCTTTGATTAGATATTTTCTAACAAAATTTTGATATTTGACTGTGTCTGTACAAAATCTGGTGAAATGGATAAATTTCCAAAGGAATTCGCAGTACTTGACATACAACAAATAAGAAAAATGGAGGAATGACGAGGAAACCATGAAAGGGACGTGCAACGTTCTTCGTTGAAAGGGATAACCTTTAGAAAAATTTATATTATTACAAATAAATTTCTGTTGGTCATATCTCGAACTTGAGTCAAAAAAGACTTTGACTTTTCCTCACTCACATAAAAAGTACTTAATTCTTTTCAAATTTTCTCTCTCCCTCGCTCACTCGTCTTCATTTATGAATTGTGCATTTTTATTTGCCATTTAGCATTCAATGTGGGGACTATTAATCATATGCAGCGTGTGTCAAAAGCAGACACAGTCAAAGGACGGAGGAAACATCTCTCTCCCTCAAGAAAAAGATGGATGACAGCTTTGACAATCAGAATGATACGTTAGAGAGAAAGAAGTACAGAGGCACACACACTCACTCGTAAGAGAGAGAGAGAGAGAGAAAATGAAATTTTCAAAAAGTCAAAATGTCATCTGTCAGAGTGACAATGAAATGTTCGATCTTTCACATGGATTTCAGTTTTCGTAACTCACCTTGTTACTTTTCTCTCTCTCTCTGTTTTGTGGTTGTCTGTGTGTGTGCATATCTCTGCCTCCACACACAGACACACATGATCAGACTTCTCTCTCTCTTTACAGTTATCTATCTGGCGCGTGGTGTGTCAGTAGTGTTGTATCGTATATTAATCCGCAACTCACGAGTCTCTCTCTCAACTTGTTGAACAAGTTTTCACTCTCTTATGATCTGTAAAATGTTTTAAGAGCAGCCGTGTAAATGGCTAATTTACGTACACACACAAGTATTGGTATGGCAAGAGGAGCATGCACTGAATAATCGAACAAACCAACATTATGGAGTACACATGGCAAAAAAAAATTTTTTGTGATCATGACGTCCGTCCTTACCACACAAACATACACAGTCCACACGACAGTCTACATCTCTACACACATCTTTATAGAGATATGTGATTAAAATAACGTACTTCCACTGATTCCATTAAATGGGATTTTTATCAAGATAATTTTTTTTAGTCTGGGACACATTTCGTGTCCATTGTTCTGCGTGTGTGTTTGTGTATTGAATGAATAATGGTATAAAGGTCACACACATCACAATTGGTATGTATATCGATTGTTTTTTTGTACAAGTTTATATTTAGGAAAGGTTGGTTGCAAAAACTCAAATGTGCATGTGAGAGTGTGTGTGTGTCCTGATTGGAGGAAGGTGGCTGATTAAAATTCTACCGGCTTCATTTACTTTGATTATAAAGTAACAATGAATATATTTTTGAATGAAATATTGAACTACTGTGTAAGTTACCAGGTAAGTGGTGTGTGTGTGTGTTTTGAGATGAGATGAGCATAATAAGTTAGTTTGACATTCATTCATAGAGATAGTAATTAAGAGTAGTAAAACTAAGGATAGTTATAAGGAGGGACATAAGATAACTGAAGCAAGAGAGAATCCACCCATGTGTTTTGCACAGTGTATGTAGTGTAGTGTGTTGGGATAATTGCAACTTCAACATCTTCCATATGTACGATGGATGCCATGAGTTGGGATTAATGAGGGTGCACAGCTTGCGAAAGTTTTCTCCTCCTGTCTATTACCTATACATTGCATTTAGACATGTTGGCCAGAGTCAATGCCCTGTCTCTCTGTCCCTCTCTATCTCTTTATTGTGTGATCAGTATGTCATCTGTTCATGATATGTACAATAATGTAAAATATCCGTCAGTCCACCTTTTTTGATTCATAGTTATTGCATTCGAATGAAATCATGGTTGACGCTGCTTGGCTTGAAGGTGAAGAAATGTTCAGAATGAAATTAAAATGTGTACACTGTGTACATTTTGTTGTCCACAATTTGTGTACACTACCTCACACAACTTTGGGACCAGGTCTACGTCACTGCTTCAATAAATTTACAATTCTATGCCCAAATTTTGTAGGACTAGTCTACTGAAAATCTAAATAAATTATGAAAAATTTGCACTAAATTTTTTTTCGTTCTGTGGAGACATGGGGAAATTTTGAAGGCAAAAAAATGTGAAAACTTTATAGTTCAACCCCTAAATTTATGACACCAAGTGTATTGAAATGCAGTCACGTTGACTCGATGTCTCTGAAGTATGATGTACCTCAATTACTTTATTGTTTCACACTAAATAGAGAGGAGATAATGGGGGGGGGGGTGCACTTTGCGATGCAATAATTGTAGTTTTTTGTTTCTTCTTTGTCCGTTGACCTGTTACACTACAACTTCTGCAAAATGTGGAGATAGTCTTGTAGCATACAAGGAAAAAAATTACTATTATTACCACCTCGTATCATTTGGTCCATGCAGAATAAGATTCAATACAGTGGATCCATTTATTCCCCAAAAATTTTATCTCTGAAGCTTCGCTTCATTTCCAACCATGATCACAACATGTGAAAAAAACAATAAATTTCAAAATTTTGTTTTTACAACCTTTACTGTCTCCATTACACTATACTCACGCGGCGAGTCAATCGGCACTAAAGGTTAATTGTGATTCTCCCTTCACGTTGTCACTGATAATAAAGCAAGGAGGGGAGGAGAGACAGAAATGACAGTTAGATTTCTAGTGGAGCAAATAATTCCGAGTATTTTCCTTCTTTAAGCTAATTCATTATTTTGGTTACCACAGTCTTTCTTTATGTAACCTACACATCACTAAATCCATGATACAATGAAAAAAAGAGACAAAAAAGGAACATTGACACAGACACATGGGATCCAAGTGTGTAAGTACTGTGTGCAGTAATGTAAGTAGGATATTTTTTCTTACCTGTGTCTGTACTCCATATAAATACAGAGGAGTACAGTAGTGGCTGTGTAAAATTCATCTATAATTTTTAGTGAGTACTTGAGAGTATATCTCTGTCTCTGGTTATCTCTATGTATCGAAAGAGGCTAATAAATGACTTTTACAGTATTTAGCATAGTCATTTACAAGGGAGGGAGGGAGTTTGAACAATCATGAAATGTGTAGACACACAATACACTCCTGTGATACGAGTATCCAATATTATGTAGTATAAACACACACACACACATATTCAGTTTAGTGATGGTTTACACAACACCTTCAAATGAACATGATTTCTTATGCAAGAGCCCATCTGTTAGTTCTCTCCGTTGTTGTTCTGAGTCGTCAGTCTCTCCTCCTCCTCAGATACAATTTTTTACAATAACGTAACTGAGTGTAATGTAGGTAGGCCAATGCCTCCTTGCAAGGTAAACCATACCAAAAAAACATGTTTATACAGACCATCGTCTGCCTCTACTCAACCCCCCACCTACATACTCTACTACTATTTAGCACTGCTAACCCACTAACGCCAAATCGTACACATACACATGCATTCATCCCCCCTCTCCTCTTGTAGCTACCAACACACAACACACACACAATAATAATAATTTCACGCCGTCATCATGCTAAGATTCGAGCCAATAGTCAAGACAATACACGGAGTAATCCAAGAGAGAGAGAAATCATTGGCACTTAAAATACTTTTGAAAGACAGGGACATGTGAGTGTCTGATTTGTGATTTGTATTATATGAGATGGAGAGAGAGAGACCAATCATGAGATCAAATCAAATAATAAAAGTCAGAGAGAAGAGGGAGAGATTTGGTTAGAATAACAACAACCAACAACAGAGACAAGGTGTTGCATTTGCAGGTGGATGTTTCTTGATGATTTCTTGTAAAAAATAGTAAACTCGAGAGAGAGATTCATTTTACCACACCTCCACCCTTCCGTGCAAATCTCAAATTAATACAATTATTCAGAGAAAAAATATTTCAACACGCACATCAGCTAAGACACAAGAGAGAAGGGGAGAGAGAGAGAGAGAAGAAAGAATTCTATTCATAAACAATGAGACTTGTCATGTGGTACATAATATAATATAAAGTGGTACAATTTTGTAGAAATTTTTGGTCCCCCCTAAAAAAGTCCTCGTGGTTTCAAATCATCCAATTTAACTTTTATTTCTTGAATGAGATAAACCCATGTGTATAACTACAATCACGAGTTATGTGTGTGTGTGTGTGTGTAGGAGTATCCACATTTCATGGATTGAGAGAAAAATATGATGATAAAATTATTTGAGGACCATCACAAAATATTACAATAATATATGTAGTAATGTGTTTGGACGCATTTCGGATGTACTTTAGTACGTCATTTTGTATACCAGGAAGGATCATGTATAATAGTCGTACTCTATTCTGGGCATTTTTTTCCCATTTTGCTTTGAGACAACAGAAAATAATTGTGTACTTCTTCATTTTCGTCTCCCTCCCTCTCTCATAAGAGAAAGTGGGCTATTTAGGAATAATTTTTCCGGTCACGACCAAAGATTCCTCCTCCTCCTCAAGATGCTACTTTACTATACCTTACACACACACACACACACATTTCGTTGTTTATGTTTTAGTAGTGTGTAGGAGCAACGTACTTACTGATCTTATTATGTAGCAACAAATGAGGCAGCTACAACTACACACACACTGCAAATTAGCTTCATGTTTTTTTATTTTGTTTTTTCGACTATTTGGAATTGTTGCGAGAATCTCGACTTTGTCGACTAGTGTAAGTACATTCCTATTATATTATATGTGCTGTAGCATTATGTACAAAACAAAGAGAGTGACTACTGCAGTCGTAATCCTACCAGTTGTAATTATTACGTGAAATTCACAAAATTGACACAATTCACAATGCAATCGTCTGAGGATTTTTTTTGTGCTCCTCTACTTTAGATATTGTATGTTTTATAGCTTTAGTATTTCATGAGATTACGATTTTTTTTGAAAAAAAGCAGCTTGAGTTTTGTATAATTATGATGAGGACATGGGTTAAAAAAATTGGGAATTTTATTTTTCAAAATTAATTTTTTTTGAAATATTTTATCCCATTGTAGAGCTATTTAGTAAACATTGTGTCCTGAACACACACAGTGACACACACACATTGAGGAAGATGAACAGAAAGAACTCACGTTGTCTTTAATTTTATTGTAAATTTTATTTAGTTCAAGAATATTAGTAGAGATATTTTAATTGGCATCATTAAATTCTAGATTTGAGTTTTTGAGAATCTTCCTACAATTATCAATTACAAGGATAAAAGCTCATGATTTTGTTGTTGTTACAATAGTCCAATTTATTCCACACACACAATACACAGTGGTAGAGATGGGTGGAAGAGCAAGTTAATTTTCGACAATCACAAGGATCTGTTCTTATGATTGTTGTAGTAGTAAACATTACTACACTGTAATATAAGTAGTGTATTTACTTAATAATGGTGAGGGATCGAGTAGTCCAGGATCCAAATTTTCTAGTCTTTCGTAGTCCGTGTGTGTACAGAATGAAATTTGATAGAAATACAAGTTCATTTGTACAGAAAGTGGACTGGCGGAACTGTAAAAATGGATGGGGGGAGGATGAGGAATAGGAATATGGGATTTGGGATTTCATTGGAGAGGATAAGGCACAGGATGTGTGTTGTGTAGTAAGAAGAAGAAATGTACAGTTAGACGGACTCTCGTCGTATGTATTACGTGGAGGGGTAGAACAGCAGAAAGGACTGGGGGCCAACGTGACTAATCTAAGGAAAGGGGTAAATAATAATACTTGACTATGTTCACTGAGCAGAAAAACGAGAAGAAGAATAAAAACTCTTTTTCAGCTAACGAGTTCACTGGGTAATCGGTGTGTGTGTGTGCGATTGTGTGTGTGTTTTTGCCGTGTAATTCCTTGAGAAGAGAGAGAGAGAGAGAAAAAAAGCTAGATTCTTTATATATTTTTCAAGTGATTTTTATGACTGTTTTGTAAACACACGCACACACACAAGAAAAGGGGAATGAGATGAGTTTATGCCATAAACAATTATAGTTTACATTCAACATTGATTGTAAATCTTACTACACAAGATAAACTGTTATAATATTAATTATATCACAAATACAAAGTAAAATAATTGTGTTGGTTCACAGAAATAAAATAATTTGTACTTTACTAGTACGTGGAGGGAATGAGTTTCAAAGTCTCTCATCTTCATGGGAGGATTATGTGTTTTAATAGGACAAAATATCATATTTAATTCACACACACACACACACAGGAGAGGTAAGAGATGAGTGGACAAGCCTACATTTTTCATTGAGAATAAAGTGGTTATCTTGTTGACTCTTGTAATAATAGGATCTTTATAGCTTTTGATGCCCTGAGTATTACATGTGATTTTAGGATTGATTCGAAGATGTAATTCTACACTATAAAACAGAGAGACTCGTAGCCTAGAATCCACGGGCCCATGTTTTCAAGTCATCATATAAAACTGAACAAGTTTTTCTCAGACTTATCATAAAATAAAATACGACCGTAGTTTGACTTACATTAGCAAACACAATACCAATTTAGATTATTATTATTTATCTAATTGTTTATTTGAGGTCGTTCTTCCCTACACAATAATCAAACTACATACTAAGTACAATAAATGAATACAATGTGTCAAAAAAGTGTACACACGAGCACACACATCTGTTCCAGATTCAGGGTAGGAGGGTCTGTTCAATATTATTTCAAAATACAAAAAAAATTGGGTCTTTATTTTTTGGCCACAGGGTTTCAAAATAAATGGGAAAACGTGAATTTCCATTCAAATTTTGTGATTGTGTACTTACTACTCACACATACAGCCAACCAAACTGTAGTAATGTGTATAGTAAAAATATAAAATGCATACATGGAGTACTCAACTGTAAATGCACTGTCATGACTCATGACAAGAGTCAGCATCTGTATTCTGGCAAAAATCTTAACACACAGCAACTTGTTAAAGGACAGACACAGTGACAGAGAGAGAGAATTCTAAAAATGCCATTTACGAATTATATATTTAGCTCATACATCTTTTTTTTCTCTTCTTGTCGTATAAATAGTCGCTCTCAATTTGTCTGCGGCTCCATTATAAAAAATTTTTTTTTTTGAACGTCATCTCAAGTTGTGCACACATTGTGAGACCGACATGGTTGATTCTTGATGTTATAACTTTATTTTAGCTATGTAATTTAAGTTGTTCAACTTTGTAGAGTAGTTGTTCAGCAAAAAGACAAAGACGAAGAGACATTCGACAGACATTGAGATGAATCAGCGTTGTTTCTTAAGAAAAGTGAAATCGAATCGTCGAAACAAGTCGTTCGAAGTACGCTAACGTCTCTCTCTGTTCTGTGTGTGTGTGTGCTACAGTCGTTAAATTGTGTCTCCGTCTTGTCTTTCATTTATGTGGGTTACATTATATTTATAACATTATACAGTTACTAAATTAAACCATCAAAATGATCTAGATTTCCTAACTAGGATTATGTATTACTACCACACTGCATAGTACACACACAATTGGTGTGTGTGTCTACGGTGACCGACCGGTATCCTTCCCATTTCTCAAAAAAATGATTCGTAACCCGTTTAACGCGCACATCGAATCTCTTGTTGCCGTTGTTTTTCTATATCTAGTTTTTCCTGTCATTTTTATGTACATAGGATATAATGTTGTATTTACACACGCACTGTAAAACTAAAAGTTTCATTCAATGTTGCTGATTTTTTTCCATCTCTCCCTCCGTCTTTGTCTCTGAAGCGACGCTGTTTTTGTCTCACGTCTGCTGCAAATAGTACTGTGTATTAGAGTAACTGTGTCATTTTTTGAATACAAAAAATTGACCACGATTACGATTACATTACACTGGGGTTGGGTGAGAGACTGAGGAATAGCAAGTAGTCATTTTACAAAGACTACAAGAGTTGTGTGGAATGGAAATCCTGTGTGGATTTTTTTTACTCAAAGTAAACAATGAACTGTGACCTGTCAAGTACCTTGTGAATAAATTATTTAAGAATATGCAGAAGAGGGATAAAGAACAAGAAGGGAACAACAAACTGTGTAAAACGATTACGTTTTTTAAAAAAATTGATGTGTATTGTGTAGTTTATCTTCCATAATGAATACAGTTTGGGGCTAAATACGAAATTTTCTGTCTCTCTCTAGAAGATGATGAGGTGTCTGTGTGGTCATAAAATTCTATGTTGACCGCCTTGTAACCGAAAGAGAAATAAAAAGACAATGATTATGATCGTCCATTTAATAATTATGGAATATAAAGTAGTGTGTGGAATGATAATCATAAATAAATACATTTTGGATAATTATGGTACATGCAAAAGAAGTGAAGAGTGAACCCTACAGGTTTGTGTGTGTGTGTGGATGGATAATATTAAATTCTATTTACATTTGAGAGGGAGACGACACAAAGTGAATCAAAAATGTTGCTCCATCCAAAACACAGACACACACACACACGAGGAGGAGAAACGCGAGTTAATATTTTATTAGTTGCACGTAATATTTACAAGTCGATGATGATGATGACTGAATATAAAAATGGAGATTACAAGAGAATCCGTTATAGAAGAGAGTCTTTGACGGTGAATCGTAATGACAGTTACAAAGATATACTTATGTGGATATTATTTCATTTATGCAGCATGTAAAAAAAGGGATACTTTCATTAGTTTTGATGATGACTGTCTCACTCCCTCACTCTCTCACAACACCGTTTTCTCAGAACGTAAAATAATCCCTTTTTTAATTTTAGATGCTCCTCACGAGTACATTTTAGTCGAGGGAAAAAATATGTAAAAGATTACAATATCCATATTGTGTATTAAATTTATTTAGAGGAGAGGAGGCTGGTTAAAGAGAGACCATTTCGTGAGAAGATAATGATAATTGCGGATATTATAATTTGAGTCATGTTTTTTTCACACTTTTTATCGTTCACAAGTAATTTGGGAATGAAGCTGTATATCTCTTGATTATTCACAATATGTACACACACACAGACGAGATCCAGGGGATTTTAACCTTAAAGCACAACAACACAGTCACTCCTCCTCTTGTCATCCGTGTCTTTGATCTGTGACCATAATAGTCATTTTTTTTCTAAACGAGATTTTCCTTGAGATTTCACACAATCCATGGACTCTGTGTGTGTTGTACTGCACAGAATTCTATTCTCTCTCTTTTTACCTCAACTTTGATGATGAAGATGATGAGGAAATATTCCATTATATTATACATGAGAGCTCTGATTAAAATTAACATTTATAATCTTTCCTTGTTGTTAGTTCCGAGATGACATCATTGAACATGATTGTTCCATATACACTTTTTTTCACATCGTGTCTATCCAGGGGGTGTATCACAAAAAGAGGAGTACACACACACTGCACTCTTCTACATTTCATAATAATCCATTCTGTTGTTGATGAAAAGCTGGTTACTTATGTACAGTTCATATGGTAAATGTAAATGAAGATTAAATTCAATGAAATTTGGAGAAGAAAAAGGTCTCAGGAAATTTCATTAGTCGTACATCATCAAATGAGGGAATCAGAAGATCCACATCAAGAAGAAGAATCTAATTTATTGGATATCGATTTGAGATGAGCGTGAAAGGAAAGAGAGAGAGAAGATGTAATTTTTTTGAAAAATTTTTATCATGATGATTACTCAAGATAAAAATCAGCATCTCTGTAGGTGGACTGAATGCAATTTTTGTGAGGAGGAAAAAGAGGGGAAAATTCTCAAATTCAATGATACAATAATAATAATAAAGGATGATGAATAATAATAAGGGGTACAAAATTGGTGACTCTGACTTTTCATTTTTTTTCTTTTCTTTGATTTCATTTTCCAATTTTCTCAATTGTAACATCACATACTCTTACATGTTACAGTCGTGTGTGTGTCGGTCACAGAGGACGAGATGGACAAAGATGGGATAAAGGGGGTTGTAATCAAACTATGGTCACAATTAAGACGACATGAAACTGAAACACACACACACACAACATCTTCAAATTATAATGGATTACCATTATTAAATGAACATTTTCTGTGTGCCTGTGCCTCTCTTTTGAGAGTTCATTAGTTCATTTTTGACGAGAGGGTTGTTCCTTGATGATCATTTTAAATATTACCTTGAATCAAAAAAAGGACATGATCCTCAGACTGCCCCTTCGTCAACTACACTTATTAACTGTGTGTCGTGTGTGTGTGTGTGTCTCACGTACTTTGTTATCTTAATGCATTTTTCAATTTTTTGCTGTTACACATTCTCACCGTTTTCCTTTTTGAATGGGTTACTGGCACTGTAGTTTGTTGTAGACTACAACTAGAAAGAGATTCGTCTCCATTCCTCGTGCATAAGTAGTATGAACAGCAAGAGGAGCACAGTATGACAGCCATGCTATTTTTTATCATGATGTGCCTATCAAATATAAAATGGAAGGAGGAGGAGGATGGAATTATGCGTTACATGTATGATATGTAAGTAAGAGAACAACAACTACTCATTAAACGTTGCACTCAAGTTTTAGTTGATTTTCAATTTCAATACACAACGACCGCTCGTGTATTTATTGTATGGAAATGAGACAGATTGAGGTGGTTGAGAGCCTCAGGCCAATCTCTACACATACCACACTTAGTTTTGCTCTACACTCCAAATCCCAAGTATACAATATATAAATATGTGGGTAAGTAAGGATTTTGAATCTCTCTCTCTCTCCATTACTCCATTAGTCCTGTACATACACATGTATGAGCGTTGGAGACTGTGCAAATAAAATAAATGTACCCCACACACAATCTGTGTAAGTACCTCTAGTCTGTTGTTTCTAGCAAAAGATACAATCCGTAATTAGTGGATTGGTGATGCAGGTAGGGGATTTACTATTGCACTTTTTTTATACACCAACTTATTCTCGGATGCATGGCTAGGCTACATACTGTATGTATGGCTCAAGCTTTTGTTTTTTATTCCTCAGCACACTACACAATGTATTTATTTGTGTTTGGGCCGAGTGTACAAAAAATGAGAGAGAGAAACAAAGAATATATTTACATTGACTCCGATTTAAAATGCACTACACATTTTTTCTTTCTTGATTCAATGTAGTAATTATTAATAGTCCAATTGCATGCCACACGATTGTGTGTCTTACATTTTTTACATGTTTTTTTCGTGTGGGCTTCGCAATGTAAAAAATACGTTGTCTGAATTGATCATACTAACACACAGTGTCTGTGTTGTGTTGCAGTTCAATAAATTGTCAGTGTATTTTTGAATGCACGAAGGGATATGAGCACATGGATAACATGTTGTTGAGCTCAGTGTCAGGAGTGCAATTTTTTTTGCAATATTTTGATTTGACACTTCTTTGGTTGACTCCTTCATTTATAAGGACTCTTCGTGTTTGTGTATTTTTGAGTAGAAAAATAAACAAGAGTTTCCAAAATGAATTTGAATACAATATATATATATTTGTCAATCCACTCATAAATTGAAATGCGTGTGCTTGAACTGTATTACAGAAATATTGTTTAGAGTATTCATGAATTATTATTTGACCACCTGAGTTGGTACAAAATATAAATAGTAAATTTCTTCTCTTGTACGTAGTATTTTCTTTCACTCTTTCATGTCCACATTTTTGACTTGACGTGAGCCACTTCTTCTCGTCATCGTCTTCTTTCGTTTTCATTCCACATCAAATGACAATGTGAAGCCATGATTTGATGACTCTGGGTAATCATGTTGTCATTGAGCATAACCATTCTTGGTAACTGATACAGTCTTTGTATGTATTTGTGTGTGTGTAAACTCAGTCTACACACACACACACATAACACACCCTGTACCGCTCACTGCTTAAAATCATTTTCTCTATTTAGAATAATTCGTCATTGGGAATGCTCACAGTGTAGACATGTCATGTACACATCTTCGATTGATTGTGTGTGTCTCAGACAGGCAAGGATGAGTAATCTTTGTTTGGATCCTCTTCATTTATATTGTACAACTACATATCTGTATTTAAATACTCACACAATTGGATAATGATTATTAAGCGGGTCGAATTGACTCACGAAAATTTTAATTTAACACACTTAATAGACTTTATAATTTTTAATTGCATCATAAATTGGTATTTATTTCGTCGGATCAGAGGTGGAGGAGGATAAGAGGAATTTTGCGCAGTCACATAAGTTGACATGAGTACACAAACGCAATGACACTCACAGAGGAGTCCACTGTGACTCTCAGAGAGGACAAATTGAATTGCGATTTATTAAAAAGCAAAAAAAAGTTGAAGGGATTTAAACCAGGGACAAAATAAAATACATTTGGACACCGCAGAATAAATTGGAATTACAAAAAATGTGTTTATTCTTGTAAATAACAATAGTTGTAGTCGGGTTCCCCTTGACTCGAGCTAAAAGCTCAAGAACACACACACACACAATATTTAATGCAAATCAAGATTAGTATGCAGAAAAGAATAAAGTGTACGATTTAGATTTAATATTGTATTTGTCATGGGGGTAATAGATTGACTACATTATTTTAAAATATAAGGCCAACTTGTTCTCTCTCTCTCGAGATATTGTCAGGCATCATCTATGAATATGATTGTCTGGAAGTCGTGTACAGTAAAAATGTTGGTCCTCTCTTCTCTCTCTCTCTCTCTCTCTCTTTGATCCTACAAATTCCTCCTCCACTCTTTATAAAATGTAAAATCGTAACTGTACACACACAATTGTTGATCTCTGTGTGTGTCTCTCAACTCTAGTAAACATTGTAGCCGGCTCTAGTTATATGTGTGTGTGTGTTTATTCCAAGAGATGATGGTTTGAGATTGTGAAATAAAAGAATTTCATGTCGTGCTTAGCTCAACGAGACCATAAAAGGTCAAAGTAGGGCAAAATAAGATTAATTTCTCACGCTGATTTAGATTAAGTGCTCTGGCGAGTAGTAGTAAATAGTGTGTGTATAATATACTATATATATACACACGCAGAGAGAGAGAGAAATTGAGAGTCTCTCATCTAATCAAAGACGTCAAGTTGAGGTTTAAAATCCATTATTAAAATCTCAACGACGCTTGTTACAACCCCATCGTCTACAGATTGTCGAGAGAGACAATATTCTCCTTCTCATTGTCTCTCTAATCCTTCAATGTACTTCAAGTGTACCTGTCTGTCCCTGATTCAGTCTTAAACTCCTTTCGTTCGTAGTACAACTGATAAAGTATTACCTTCATAGTACAATGTGGCGTACTTTAATTTATAGATTTTGCAAAACTCTCAAATACAGCAACAAGAAATGCTAAAAGATATGCTGTAAATGATTGTACATATTATCCGTATTACAGGATCATGTAGCCTCTATTTATTTTATTTATTGATAATAAACAACTTTGAAGAAAACTAAACCTCGGACCTTTGGTGTACATATGTAGTGTATCATTCCTCCCTTTCAATCCCAATTCTTTGAAACTTACTTTTCGTGGTAGCTGACACGTCAAAAGTGTGCACGATTATCGTGGTGTGGATGTGGATACACACTCAATTTCTTCAAATTGTGATTTCCAAAATAGGATGTGGAAAATACTTACCTTACAAGAAGGTACTGTACTAGTAAATATGTAGCTCTCTTCTTCTTTCATCTTCTCGGAATATCCTGTTCACAGTCAACGATACTGTGCTCTACACTGGACTTGATTGATTGTTCTGTTTACTTTTGACAATCATGAAGGAACTCTAAAAAGAATTATACTGGGAATTAAACTGGGAAGGGGGATTTAATAAGGCTTTTATCCATACGTATTTATAGTACAGTGTTTTATCTAAATTGAACTCATCATTGAAATGCGCGTCAGAATTAATACGTCAAAATTGTACAATTTTTTCCGAAAGCAGACTCAGAAAGAGAAGCACAAGATTTTTCTTGATGAAAGATTTTCTTAGTTACATACCGGTTGGCAGTTAAATTCGTGTTCATTACATTTCCTGACGCCAAAGAGTAAAACACAAATAAATTTGTATTCATTCAATTCTGAAAATGTGGAAGGTAATTTAATGAATTTGTTGTGATTAAATCTACAATGAGGATTGAGATACACGGCACAATAAGATGTGTATTGTGTACACATTTAATAATTTACATGTAAAATTATTTGGGAAAATAGTAGAGTTGAATTGGCAGTGTAGACAGAGTACAACACAGGAAAGTCTTTAAACAAGAAATTAAATGTTGTAAAGATGTGTAGTCATAGCCGAGTTAAGAGAGCCATTAAGGAGAGGAGAAGAAGATGATGAATAGCCAAGATTAAGAAGAGGATAAAGTGAAGTGAGCATCATTGCATATCACATGAAAATAAATTACGAGAATGAGAGAGAGATGGAATTTCCAACTGTAAAAAACTGTAACGTGTCGTAAAGGTGTGGTTTTACTCAAGTCTCTCTCTCTCTCGTCTAAATATCCTTCTTCTCCCCCACAAGATTCTTCTTGAGAGGAGGAGAGATGATGAAAATGTTGGAGAGTGGAGTGGATGAGCAAAAGGTGTGAGTTACTGGAAATATATATTTTTTGACAACTCGGACTCATCCTCCTCCACTCGACATTCGACGCCACAGCATAAAAAACAATGAGTGACAAGAAAATTGAACAACAATAAGACGTCTCTCTTTTTCCACACACACTCACAAGACATAAGATACATATTTATGTGCATCTAAAGGTATTTATCTGCAAAGTTATGATACTCCGGCTAGAGACAGACACACACACACAAGAATCGGCAAGTGACAGCTATTTAGAAATTCTTTTTGGTTTGTGGGTCAACTTTGGTTCGAAAGAAGAAGATAAAAATGCAAAAAGGAAAAAAATGAAATAAACGTGATTAACAAGGCTATTGAGCTTGGGTATTCAAACACAGATATTCAATCGTCACACTTATTATTATGGGGGTTATGTGTAGCATATGGACGCGTCAACGTACTTTTGAAGGCCAGTCTCTTTCTCTGTGTCAGTGTGTGTGTGTGTAGATACACACACGGTATGTGTGGCAGTATGACTCGATCGCTTGTCATTATCAAAATTTATACACTCGAGACTCATCTCTCCCTCTCTACCTGTACAGTCCAAATGGCCAGAGATTCCTGTATCCTACATGTGTAGTCCCACACATACATGTGTTCACAGTTTGGACTCCACACACACACACATCTTCATATGTGCGTGTGTGTGTTTGTGATGATGGAGGTTGGGAAGAAGAGGTGTCATGTTTAATGTAATAATAATTCTCTTGTGCATCTCTCTCTCGTCTCCTGGTATGATGGCTCAGTTCGCAAAAAACGTATGTAAGTAATTATAGGTAGGATCCTTGGGTCATAATAACAATCTTTGTGAGCGTCAAATCTAACGGGTTCTCCCGTCATGTCCTCGGCCTTGTTAAATTGTGTGTTTGTGTGGCGTCGTGTTATTATTAATGGGATGTTCCTACTTTTAAAAAAACTGCACTGCTCAACACAACAAACCTCCCCTCTCGGTGTGTGTGTGTCTGTGTTGCTTATATTTCATATTGTATCTTTGTTATGGGATGCAAGTGACAATGTGGTCCCTCCTCTTCCTCCTCTCTCGTAATTAAATGTGCAATGGGAAATGCAGTGTGTGTGTACTTTTCCCTCTGTCGGTGTTCCAATATTTAATAGAAAGGAGCTGCAAGGGGATTTCCGTGTGTGCAAAATAATTATGTCGTCGTTAATTCTGTGACAGATTCCTCCCCTTCATCTCTTGAGATTCATAATCATTAATGACAATTAAGGCTGTTCTTGTTTTAAAGAAATTAATTAATTCCAAAAAAATTTTTATCGTTGTATGAAGTCAGAATCCTGGACAATGCAACGTGGAGAACAAATTGGCAATTTAACTACATGACTTTTTATCCCAGCTAAAAGAACACAGCTGGATGTATGCATAGGATAAAAAATTGTACACATTAAATGACGGACACTTCTAAATGAGGAATCAGTTCTGATGGGCAGAATTAAGAGGTGTCCGTACTTAAAAAATTGTGTGTGTGTGTGTGTAGTTATTAGCTTATATATGATTGTTGGATATGTTAATGAAGGCTGGGTTGTTCAAGTCAAGAGCATGAATAATACATTTTTCAACAAAGTAATTAATCCTGTGTGTGTATCAAAAGGGATTTTTGACTGACACTACTCAAATCTCTCATGATTCGGCATCCACACAACACACACACACAGTACACACCACACGGCACACCATACCAACGAGGGTTGGTATGGCAGATGAAGTATATAAAATAGGTCAGTGATTTTGATTTGACTTTGATGTGGTGGTGCGGCTGTTGCATAGGTATGATGTTTTTACATAGCGGTCTTTTCTCATTCAATACACACACACACAAACTGAAGTTTGTACGTTACAACCAGACACAAGTCTACTGTGTGTGTGTGTGTGTGTTTGTGCCAAGACGAGATGACGTGTTCCCATGCTTTGCAATTGGTATAAGATTATTGCATTGATTCTTTGATAGACGATGAACTGGCACAAAGCACTACAGAGTGTGTGTGTGTGATGGCGATAGCGATGGAGACTTGATTGATTGATAGTGTTTTGCAAGATGCAAAACTACCGATCGAGTGGAGTAATGTATCTCCCTCCCCAGGTTTCTTCATCTTGTAGACTACAGAGAGGGAGACAGACAGACGAGGGTTTTCTCTCATGTCACTATTAGTCTACACAATTTATTATTGATACCTTCTTTGTCTATCTTCCTTGTACTCTCGAGAGCTCATTTCATCGATCCGATTTCATATTCGGGATTTGTCATCCCCACCAATTTCTACACGGCATTTATAATTTTAAATGTTACACCTGTACAATTTTTATCCAGTCCTTCTCAAACTGGGATATTACATCTAAATGTATTTACCTGCTGAATTGTTTAAAGAATGATAGTGGATAATGCACAGGTATTTTTGCGACGTGAGTTAGACACATGCATCAAAGTAGCAAAATTTCCACAAGAGACTCGTGTGTGTGTCGTGTCCATTAGACTCAGAGTTAATACTGAGAATGAGAATGGGAGAGGAGTTGACGTGGCTGGAATGAAAATGGACTTTAATAGTCACAAGGATCTTCCTAATTGAATTTTATACCTACGCTTACATGTGGATGTGTGAGGTGTACATGTGTGTACATACGGCGTACGTGTGTGTGTGTGGGAGAAGTAATGTAGGATTATTAGCCATTTCTAAAAATTTGTTTATGAACTACTCATGATTTGGTTAATGGGCCCCACTATGACACTCCACCTAAAGGGAAAGAGGTCGGAAGAAAGTAAAATCTGACTACTCCCTCCATAATATTCCTTAATACTTGTGAACGTGTGTTTGTGTGTGTCTTCACTCTTCTTCCTTCACAGAATGATGTGAACTAATTAGAATTAAATTAGAGGAATTTATTTAAATTTGAATGAAATTATTTGACACTGTTCATTCATTTTTATTAGATAAGAAGTTTGAGGGCGGATTAAGGATTTGACCGAATTTTTCCTCGTGTAATTTCCTTGTGATTTACCGTTCAAAAATTGTTCCACTCTAACCTGACCATTTTGTGGAGCTCCTGTTCTGAATCTTATGATTTAAAAAATTTTTTGATCAATTTTACAGTTACATCTGTGTGTGTTTCCCTCCAGCATTCGATTTCACATGTACTTGAAAGAAAAGTGTGTGTGGGTCTGTGAGGTAATGGGTGAGGAGGAAGGGAGTCAGAAAAATCGTGAAGAATTAATAATGACTGAAATGTAGTCTCAGTAAGTTTGGGTCGTGGTGGGGAGAGACGGGAGAATAACTTGGATAATAATAAGAGTGAACAACTGTAATCTTGAACAAAAATTACAAACTTTTGTTGATGATGAGAGTAGCTACTTGCTACATATCTATACTACTACTCTCTTATTATTTATCGACTAATTTTTTGGATTCCTTTCTGATATCCACACACACAGCCTCTTCCTTCGTAGTTACTATGTGCCTGTGCAAATATTCAATTATGATTGACTACATACAGAAAGAGAGAGAGTCTTCAGTTCTTCACGACGATCATCATGAGAGATCAAGTCCTTTACACAATTTTCATTTGATTTCTTTTGATTCATATTTGCATCATTGCTACAATTTACATATTCATCATTCCACATCCACTCGTGTGGTCAATTTGGACTGATTTCATTCCCTCAAATATTCAGGTCTGAATCAAACCCTTTAATAAGGGTTTACACAGAGAGACAAAAATTAAATTACGACATTCACAAAAAAAACAAATTTTTTCTTCTCTTCCTCTGATCAGCCTTCGTTTAATTAGTATTGAAAATGTTCAGGGACAACAAAAAATGAGCCCTTCGTTGACTCAACCTTCACATCATCATCCACTGACCAGTAATGATGACTTTAAGCACGATTTTGAGAGAATGAGAGCGTGTGTGTCTCATTCTATTAATTGACAAGCTACCTGACCCCTTGATTGAAGAATCAAGTGTCAATGAAATATTCCTTTCAGACTAGGGAGATTTCAAGTATTTAATTTTCGTTATTTTTTGTTCACACAATATAGTGTCGTTGTAATGTTGAAGAAACAAGAGTGTGTGTACACTCATAGTTGAGTTGGAAATGAAGAGAGAGAAAAGAGTGGTTCATATTTGTACAGCAAAAGATGTATGGGATACAAGTTTATCCGTGTACACACGTTTAAAGAGTACACTCTCAAGAGATGACTGAGTTGATGAGTAGGAGCCGGCATCATGATCATATTTAATATTTAACGTCATTCTCTCTGTACTCGGCGTGTGTGTGTGTGTCTGTGTGTGTAGAGGATGGAGACCCAAGAGAAGAGAAGTATGCATTTAGAAAGTTGCCAATAAAAAGAAACTGACCATTTATTTTATCATATTTATTTTTCTACTCAACAACCACCACATTTGACTTGACAGAGAGAGACTTCACTTGAGGATTTTGTGGGCTGTATGTTTATACGTGTGTGTGTGTGCAGGAGGAACACGTCGCACACCCTTAGTCAAAGACTCCCTTAACTGTCTGTGTAGTTAGATTCTGAACTCAAAGTTAATACACAGTACACAATTTCAAATTGAAATGGTCAAAAATGATGTTTTAAATAAATAGAAATTTGTTAAATCTGTGAAATTCCTTCTTCTCTTCTCTTCTCTCCTTAACTTGTTTGGTGACACATGACTGGCATCCAATTTACCCAAACTTCCCATGCGGTAATATAGTGTGTGTCTGCTTTTCCTCCCTTCAGGCAAAGTACACATTCCCTCCGTCTCTCTCTACCTATGTGTGTGTGTGTGTGTTTAAGGCTCACTGACGAGAGTTAATGTCAAAGAATTTGCATTGCAGTTTTTTTTCTGAAAAAAAAACTGTGTAAAAAATTCTTACTAAGAATGTACAGTTGGAAAAACTGAGAATGGAAAATGCATTAAATCACACAACGAAAATTATGACACAATTAATGTATGAAATGCAAGTAAAGTCATCTCTGCCTCGAGGTTCAAAAGAAACACAAAAAAACAAGCACACTGGATGGTACAAAGTACTACAAAGGCAGTCTATGTATTTACTACAAAGTTGTAAATAATTACAAAAGCAAAAAAAATATAATTTCCTTCCAACTCGTCCCACACTCACACTAACTAACCCTGCTGTATTTGCATTTTGTAAATGTAGAATAAATTAGAGGATTTTGTGTGTGTGGATGTATGTTAAAATTGAGTTGATTTGTAATTAAAAATGAAGCCATCAAAAGAGTAGTGCGAGTCTATTAACTCTCGTCTTGTTTTCAAACAAATGGCGACTGTCTTGCTGTACGAAATGTGTTGGAGGAGGAGGAGGGGAACTAAACACACGATGTAATGTATCATCCATGTAATTATGTTCTCATGTACAGGTATGTACAATGGTGCAAGACACTGCTGCCGTTGTTAATAATAATAAATTCAGTGGTATCGGAACTGAAACGACAGGCACAATTTTGTTGCGGTGGATTGAAATCAGGTCATCTCCCCCCTGCAGTCTGTCTGCCTCACACTATTTGTCATTAATACATTAAGAACGAAGCTCGAATAAATAGCTAATTAAAAAATATAAAAAAAGGACCATGGTGTCATGTAATGTTAGTGTGTGCTGTGTAGTTTACACTGTGTCAAAGACAAAAGAGAATTTTGTGGCCGAGTACACTACACACGGCACTGCACTGCATAGTGGGAATTTAATTTTTTTGCCGTGGGTTTATATTCTAAAGATTGGATTACTTAGTGACACTTAATGATGATCTGGACTCCTTTTCCCTTACACACACTGCAAGACGTAGACGTTTGCTAATAAGGGACGAACAGACCGGAGTCATGAAAATTCACAAGAATCTGTGTGTAGAAACACACACACACGGAACACCGTATTAGGTAGGTTTGGTCTCATTTGCATCTCACGTTTGCATATCATTTGTATTTCAACCGGCAGTCAGCTGTACGATACTTTATTAAGTGTTCTGTGAGTACAGTGCAGCAGGGAATATCCCAATTTTGATTTATATTTAGAAAAATTGTGGTAAATCGACCACTTTTGTGAAAATTTTTTCAACGTATGTGCATTGTGTGTGTGATATCCTACACATTTTTTTATCTCTATTTAACTCGACCAATTTTTTGCCGGAATTGACTTGTTACCATAAGTCGTCGTTCACTCAAAATGTAATGTCAAAACAAATGTTATATGTGTGTGTGTGTCACTATTATAAATAATTTGCTGAAAAAAATTAAATGAGACAAGGAATTCCGCTTTGTGTATGTACAGAGAAGTGAAGACAGATTTGTGTACTACACATACTGTAGTCACATTTATCCTTATTTTCTCAGTAGTTTACTGTGTGTTGTATGTAGAGAAGACCAAAGAGAAACACACACACACACAGATAGAGAGAGGATGTAAGTCTAAATCCCAAAAGGGTTACCAATTATTATTGCCAAGTTGAGATTTAGTTGGTTATGCCGCTGTGCAGAGTGTATGTACATGGGGAAAAAAGTACATTGATGTATTGTATATTGTACAGTACAGTGTGTGTCGGGATGATGATGAGGTAGAGCAAGTGTGTGTGTGTGTGTGATGGTAGTTCCGTTATCTCTTCGCTATGACGATAGTCAAGAAAAACTTTCTCTTACTCTCCTACCAGTTGACTATATAAGAATACGAAGGTAGTCAAGAGGGGAGGGAGGAGGAGGAAGCAAGAAAATCAACAATAATAATCATAAGTAAACTTCTAACTTCCAAGGCAAATGATTATGTGTGTGTGTGTGTAGCCTTACTCGTTCTTCTACCCTCCTCCTCCAAGAGAGTAAAGTATAATATGGATTTTGGCCACCACATTGTTTATTGTGAGGACCATGTTGTTTCTGCCTATAATAATATCAGTCACATCTCCATTTCTATAGTGAGTCTCTCTCTCTCTCTGTGTTTCTGTACTGGTCGTTGTACATAATCCTTCATCTTCTCTTTCTCTGAACAATAAAATTCACACAACGAAAAGATGACAATGACAGGAGCGTTGAATCTCTCTCTATCTCACACACATACACACAGAGACAGAGACACACACAAGGGTCCTACCTGTGGCGGTCCGTATTTATGTTCACCAATTCATCAAGCATCAATATTCATAAATTAGCAACTGTTTGAAATTTCAATTCAAAGAATCACTCCCCTCATCCAAATGGATTAATGTATTGTTGTGCTATTATGTACTTCTCAATATAGTCCTCCTCTTCTTCATCCAGTATTGCCATTTTTTTTGTCACACACACACAAATCCTCTTTTTGAATGGTGATGAGACAAGTTGACGTTATTCCCTTGCCTTCTTTCTCTTCTTTGTGTCATGTGGTTTCCCCCAGGAGTGACTCGAGTTGTAAAATAATGTTTCTTTTAACCTCCACTTTTCTTCATCCGGTTTCAATTCTGTGTTGTGATTTTTGCATGGATGTACGGCGTGTTAAATGTGCTTCTGTATTTAGCCTCCGTATCCTAACCATTTTCATTAATTAAGATCTCATTAAGGAATTAAAGGGGAAGTTGAGGAGAGTGTCAAGAAGATTAGTGCTAATTGTACAAGAAGTGTGTTTTCAAAATACGTACATCTGTGTAACGTATTCATGCACCTATTTTCACTGTCCAATCAATGATCAATTTAAAATACTTGTGGTCATTTACATATTTCATTGTTTCGTCTATTTTCCCATTCCATTGGATTTACTTGTAGTGGATGAGGATTGGGGGAACAATTTGATGTTTCAACCTCATTACACATATTATGACTACTTTCAAATTATTTCGTTTCATTGTTTTTCTTGTATCTACTCGTCTTCTCTTCTCGTACAGCCCAAACAGTTTTTTGAATGGGGAGGAGACTTTAAGAAAATGCCGTTTAAAAAGTCTTTATATCATCATTATCGTAAAAGCATCAAAAAAAATCAAAGGAGCTGAAAGGACATTCATGTGCAAAATGTGAATGGGGACTGTATTTACAAAAAATGATTGGATTTTTGATTTTTAAAAAAAATTGTTTTACATTCTACTGAAGTAAATAGAAGCGAGGCTTGAGTGGGAAATGAGTTAAACCAAATACACATAATATCACAAATTTGAGTGTGTGTGTATGTAACGTAATTATGGACATTTCCATATTTACAGTAATAAAATACAAATTAAAAAAATGGGTGGCACTTTAAATTAACAAACTGTAAATAGAAAATTGAAAGTTCTTTGTCGTTCTTCGTCTCTCCGTTCTTCTTGACAAATGGGATTTTTTTGACAGTTATTGACATTTTCCACACACACACACACTCAGAAATGAAAATGCCACCGACGATCCTTTACAATATTAGTATGGGAATACATGATGATTACAACAATGAGAATCTCATTTATTATTATGAGTACACGTTTTCCTTCCATGCGTGTGTGTGTAGTACACTTCAATATATTGGAGTAGTTGTGGTGTGGTCGTATTTCCCTATTTTATGATGACTTTACACTTCTTCTTCTTTTGTCTTTTGCGAATGTAGAATAGTTGAGGCAAAGTTGAGGGGATGATTTTCCTCCTTGATACTAAAATGTGATGAACAAATAATAATAATAATAGGAATGGATGAGGGGAGGGAGTTGAAATGTGAATTTATTATTATTAACAACGAAAGCCCTTGTCTTTTCTGAATGAACTATTTACCATGCAATTTTTGACGTAATCAACAACCTCATCTCTTTTTCTCTTTCTTTACACGAGTATGCAGTTTTCTCATTACCATAATACCTATGTCAGGGAGGGATTGAAGGAGAGATATTCCAAATTGTATTATTATATCCCTTTGAACTGTCATAACTTATTAACCACCATAGGAATTTCAGAAACACACACACACACTGAAAACATACAAGGTGTAGTAACACAGCATTACACACAGTACAAAATGTGTTCAGTACTGCAGTTACCAATCTGATTATACAAAAAAAATAATTCGGTGATTCCATTTTGTTCTTGACAGAGAGTCTCTGTCAGAGACAAAGATTTTAATGGATTAAGTGGAAACAAGTTAGGCAAAGTGTATATTAAAAATATATGTGTGTGTGTTGGACAGGGTGATGTAAATAATCTCTCACTACTTTGTTCAGTAGACTTTGGGTTAATGGATATTAGATTGAAGGGAGGAGGAGAGTCTATAAAAGATGTGGAGTGTGCTCATCCATCTTGTTCGTAAAATGAGACGCTAGTCATTTGTGTCTGTATAATGTTACTGTCATTTTCCCTCCACTTTACATGTAAAATAATAATAGGCGAGACAATTTCAATCTTGTGTTCACAAGGGATATACTATATCGTACTTTGTTTTTTATTTCCATGTAAATATTTAACTTTTATTACCCTACTTTATCTTCTGACTTGATCTCATACGCATCCATCCAGTCGTCACTGTGTGTGTGTGTCTCCCTACACAATATCGTCTGATTTGGAGGCAAAGGTGAGGTAGGGCAAAAATTTTCATCAAAGAGAAAAGAGACCATATACTGTATTATACTGTACTGTAATTATCATTTAGGCAATCGAAAATTATTACTTGACGAGATGACTCTGACGAAACTATTAGAATTTTACAATAATGATTTTTTTTGATGTGTTGCACCTAACTCTCCCCCCCCCCCCTCTCTCTCAGTTGCATTCCCTGATGCACAATAAAAGATGCAAAATGTACTCACTTGACATCTCACCCTTCTTCTTCTCTATGTAGAATTAATTGCGACCAAGTCACAAGTGTGTGTGTAGTATGGTGGTCATGTTCAACAATGTTAATATGAGTTCTGAGAGCAAGGGTACAGTAATAATAATATTATTACTATACTTGTACCATTATATTTACCATTGCATTCATCGCCGGTTGATAAAGATAAAATTTTTTGAAGAAGAGGAAAATTGCAACAAATTTTCATACAAGTATCGTTACACTCCTCATTCAGATGTAATTACCATATCGCGACTATCTCTCTGTCTCTCTCTCTCACGTTTGGTCTAACTGTAACAACAAATCAACAAAATCTTGTGTGTGTGTGTCATAATGCCAACAAAACCACCATCATAATTATTAAATATTTACCCCCCTCTCTTAATGACTCATTAAATCTTTTTGATCTTTTTAAGGACACACACACAATAGCTTTTTACACAATATGAAAAAATACACACACAAAAGACGCCCACACCCATATAAAATATGTGAGCATTTTGATCATTGAATTGTTTTTATTTTTTGCTATAAAAACAACAATTACTCTTAATTTGGTGCATCATCTTCCATAATTTTAGTTGTGGTCAGTCTCTTTCTCCTCCTCTTCCACAGTAAAATAATAAATTCCCTCACTTGTGATGCAAATGCACAATGTAATTTAATTACTTGTTTTTAATTGTATTGTATAAGTGGGCTCCATTATACACACAATGTACAGTGTGTTTGTGTGTGGACAGAAATATTTTATGATCATTCTATAAAGTCCATTAATATTCGTGTTCATGAATAAATCCTGCTCAGTATGTAAATGTGATTTTATTCATCCATTAAGGTAGGTTACATTCGCATTACACATGTACATTTTGAAGGGGGGAGGGCAGAATAATGCACACATACACACAAAATGTAGCCGGACGACATGGATAGTGTCTCAACGGATTGTTGTGTCAAAATTTGATAATTTGTGATTCCCTAGCCCAATAACAATTGATTAAGGTCATTAAGGAAGAAAGCGAGTTAGAGACCGAATTTGAAAAAAAATTCTTTATTTATTGATATAAAATGAAAGCTGGCGTGGATTCGCAATATCATAATAATATTGTGTGTGTGTGTGTGTGTGTGTATGTGTACATGCTCAAATGATACGAATATGAACATGCTTGCTCCTGGCTACAAAAAAGTACAATTAGCAAGCATCATGACGACTACGATGATGATGTGTATAGATTTCTTGTCTTGTTCTTCTCTCTCTGTGTTTCCTTTTCTGTTAGGCGTACGAAGGATTTCACCATCCTCATTGCAAACATTTTTTTTCTTCTCTTCTTTTTCTCTCACACCACACACACACAGAGGCACACACAGGTAGTGAAGTGATGGTGTCAGCATACGAATCCTTTGAAAGCAGACTTAAAAAGATGTATCATGAAGATAATATGCTACAGTTTACAATGGTCGTTCGTTGTTCCCCCCTCCTCTCTTCTTCTCTGCCTGTCTGTCTGTTTTACCTCCACTGATCTTTGTATCCTTTCTTACCCTTTCCCACATGAGATCCCAGAGAGTTGCAAATGTTTGTGCTTGTGATGTACATTACATTGTGCCCATCAGAGTTGATGGCAAAAAAGAATTTCAGAAAGAGAGACTCATTGTAAAATGTGGTGACCTCTAGAATTCTCTTTGACCCGACAGACACGTTTTGCCAATTTAGATAGGCTTTATTGTGAAAAAATCATGTCATGACATGAGCATTTGTTCCAACTGATTTCGATCCGATAAATCAATCAATTGCCCACAGCTCTCTTCTCTCTCTGCGTGTGTGTTTCTCTCTGTCGTCATCATCATCTGTGCAGAGTGTTTTGTAGGAAGGAATACATACGTGTATTTCCATTTAAACTCCTTGCTATTTACTCTTTGTAGTATAATAGAGACTCTCTGAACTCTCAGACATTGTCGAGAGAGAGAGAGACTTGACTCAATGACGGCAGTATGTGATATGACAGTGGAAAATAACAAAAAAAGCACATGATGATGGACGAGTTTTCACTTTCCCTCTCTTCTCTTTTTTTCCCTTCTCGTTTCCCTCCCAGACTTAATGTCTCGTTCATTTTGAACTACTGGTAGTACAAGTGTGACGATGGATGTGTACATAAATGAGGAAGAGTGCATGCCAATCAAAGAAATTCCCTCACGTGTGTGTACTTATGTTTGTGAGCACAGATTGACAGGATTTTTGGTGCCGGGAGACCCATTTGAATGGTCGCCCTCTAAATATGTTAAGGAAACGAAGCCTGACGTTCTAATTCATGTTTTTTTAAAATTTGTGTGTTGACAGGACACAGGATGGACATCAGTGACGACCTGTGTCGAGCCGACTTCTTCGATCTAGTCCCGATGGGACTGGATGCCAAATTTGGAGATGCTTCTTCACACAGCCTGACCCCTGTAGCCCTCATAGACTCTTCAGACTACATGCAGTCAGATGGAAACAATAATTTGATTTCTGGGACGACTGGTCATATCAAATCCTTCCTGGATGAAATGTTCCTCTCGGACTCTCTCAACCATGGAGACCCAAGTCAAGTCGGTTTGGCAAGTAGTACTTTTGAAGTCCTAGGGACATTCCAATGGTCAGCTGATGGGACGACCACAAATTCGACAACAAGTAGTGGAGATGGAGATGGGGATGACAGTCCACCCAGTGATCCAAGTTGGCTCCTCAATCCTGGATTTAATAGTGATGGGGAAGTGACGACCCTCACAAATCTGATTGACCCCCTCTTCGTCACATATGAAGATGAACATGGGGGGAGTGTCACCACAAAAATTGAACAGTATTTGGGAGGAGGAGGAGAAAGTCGGGTTGTCTCTTCCGACCTCATCACTTCTACTTTTCTAAATGAGGCCACAAGTGGAGGAGACCATTCTCCCACCGAAGTGTCATCTCAATCCTCCAGTGAAAGTGACCTCATTTCTTGGCAGAAGAGTTCAGATGGACTAGTGGGGGGGAGTAGTCTCATTCATCTTTGTGATGATTCCCTCCTCCGGTCTGCTCTCCAGTCCGGCAACAATAATAATAGTAGTAATAGTGGTAGTAATCCAACTAATCTCAATGGAACCAAAGTGGTCAAATTGACGGCTATCGTCTCAGCCTCCTCCTCCTCCATGACCACTAACAATCAAATGACTGAACTTCGAAAAGGTACTTTCTCCTTTCTAGAAATAAAATACTACAGCTCTCCATATCAATCTGATTCAATTTGATTTGACCATTTTCTTTTATTCTGTTTTTTTTCTCTCAAAAAAGTATTATCCTTCCCACCCCTCACATCCCCCACATCCTCCACCCCAGACGGACACAGTCAGTCCTCGTCCGAGGCCCTCCAACAACCCTACTCTTATGAATTGAAAGTGATTGACCCTGCCTTCGCTGATGACAACATCCCAGATGTGGAAGAACTCATAATGACACGGATTGACCCATCTTTTGGTGGTTACCATCAACAGACAATCCTCAAGGATGGGAGTAAGCAGAAAAAATTGGGAGAGATTTCTGAAAGGAAAATCAACTCGACGACTCTGAGTACCAAATGGACGTACACCACGAATCATGGGAATGACCCGGGAAAGACGCCGAGGAGGAGGAAGAAGAAAAATCTTTTGAAGATGGAGAATGGAGGAGACCCTTACTCCCCCACCAATAGTAGTAGTAATAATAATAAGAGTATTAGTAATAGTAGTAGTGGAGGGTCACCAAACAGTCATCAATCTAGTGGTGGAACACCCACAAATGGCATCCGGAAGGAACGCTCTCTCCATTACTGCAACATTTGTTGTAAGGGCTTCAAGGACAAGTACTCGGTCAATGTCCATGTCCGGACACATACCGGAGAGAAACCTTTTTCTTGTAATCTGTGCGGGAAAAATTTTAGACAGAAAGCACATCTCGCTAAACATAATCAAACACATCAGAATAGGATCCTCAAGAAGAATGGCTAGGTCACAAAAGAAAAGGTCAATTCAACTGAAAAGTGTGTCGTGGTCAGACGGAAGGATTTTGTTCCTGTTTTCCCAACAACAACTAGGCCACTTGGTCCTCCCAGTTCATGACGTACACTAGGTCATCATCATTCTAGCTAGAAATTTTCTAACCCATTTTTGTCAACTGAGACTAAAGTCACAATCAACAAAATCCCTCCGTCTTACGGTAATAGATATCATGAAATTGGAGATGGAATCATTTCTGGATCCTGGAGAGAGTCTCTAAAAATGGAACTGGGAAAAATTAGTGAATGGATAAAATAGTAGATAAATCAAATTTTTTACACTGCCCAAGAGGCCATATTTACATAAAAAATTAGTAATTTTTTTGTCAGATTTGTCTATTTGACAGTTTTCCTCAATTAGCCAATTCTTCCTGGTGTCCGAGTTTTGTGTTTCTCATGGAAGGGGAAAGAGAGATTTTCTACCAGAAGGTCCAAAATTCTGGACTCCAGAAATGATTCCTCTTTGATGCATTGCATGATATTTAGAGTGTATGACAAAAGTCCAAAGCCAACTCAAGACAATGAGATATTATTAATTTTTTTACACTATAATCTGTACACCAATTGTAACTATGAACCATGTTTAGTGTTTAACTATCCATATGATTAGACGAAAGGAAACTAGATAGAAGTTACTTATATTTTATGAGATGTCTCAAAATGAAAAGGGAAAAATGTACTCTTCATAAAGTTATTGAAATAAATAAAAAAAACATTATTTTTGTACGATATTAAAGAAAGAGACACAAAACTCTGTGTCCCAAAGATTGTACTGTAATAAAAAGGATATTTTTTTCTTTAAAAAATGTGTAGAACGTCCACTAAGTCCAAAAATGAATACTCTTGTGAACGTTCTAGTTTGATCAGATGTCAGAGTTCTCAACACAATGCATTTCCTTCGTCTCTTTTACAAAATTGTGGTTATATTTTTTCATCATCCTTTTGTGTGTCTCCCATGAATTTCTTTTTGACTTGTGATTAATTGGTGCTGAGACACAAGATTTAGACTAAGTCCTCAAATAATAAGAGTTCAATCCTTAATCTTGACCCAGAGAGTAATTGGTAAAATATATGTTAGAAGGGTTTGTTGAGAAGACTTTGTACGAAAAATAGCCCCCATATTTTATTATTATTATGTCAAAAGGGATTCTTAATAGGAATAATGATATTCGTAAACAAAAAGTTAATTTAAGTTTAAACCTCTTTTGCAAAAAGTACTATATTTTACATTTAAGTACGTATTATTACTACACATTATTTTAGTTGTACTCCTTGCTTTACACTTTACAAGTTCTGATGTGTGTGAAAAAACGTCGTTATAGATGTATCATAATACAAAAAATACGCGGCTGTTACCAATCCAAATGTAAAGTACATGCGACTTGGGGGAAAATGTGTCATACATGTATAAATTTTATTCAATCTACTACATACAATATTATGCATAATTTAAGAGTGAAGAGAAAAAAAGTTTAAATTTAAGTTAAACACACGTTATATTTTTTTTCGTACTAAATACTTATTCTCCCCATATATTTTATATATTCAATACGATTACACTTCAGCATGACTTGTGATAATGTTGCATAATTAAAAGTAACATATTATTTTTTATGATTTTGAACACAAGTTGTACATACTTACATGTAATGCAATCCCTCTGAATTAAGTTAAAGTACTTACAATACTATTAATAAGTACTTTTTGAATGTACCCATATTAGACTACTACTACTATGTACTTTGAGACACGTGCTATAACAATAGAGAGAGAGAGAGAGAGAGAGAGAAAAGTGTTACAAAATAATTTTTTAATTGCTGTACCTTTGATACCGAATTGATACAGGTGTGTGATAACAGTCCGTAAGAGATTCTTCTTCATCAAAGTATTTTTTTGCCCTAAGTAGTTCTGTTGATTAGTGTTTACGAATTTATATAACCATATTTAACTACAAGTTAATTCATAGATGTGTGTATACTAAATAAAAACATATTTAATGTATGACAAAAATTATGCAAAACTTTTTTTTCTTTTTGATACCGAAACAAATGTCTCAGACATTATTTATGTCTGTATTAATAGTGTACTAATTGTAGATATTTGTGTACGTTTTAGTATCAATCCACTATCACTTATGATTTCTCACAATATTAAATAGTTTAAATGTTTCTTTTTAAATGCTAGATTACATATTAAATGATAATGGTATTAAGATGATATTCCCCAGCCCTCTTTTCCCTGTCCATAAAACCAAGAAGAATGAAGATGCAACAATGAATTTAATCGAAATAACAAGTACCTGAGCCTGACATATTACGTTTGTGAAGAATCTACAATCATCATAGTTTAATGTATTTTACTCTGCTAAATTATTATTAATTGTATGAATTTAGTTTAAATGTCAAAATGAAAAACTCTCCATTAAATATTGTACAGTTTTAATGTGCCAAGAGTGCAATTCACAAACCAACCTAATGATCTACATATTGTATATTTAGCAGCTGAAGACGAACAAAATTTAATACTAAATAATAATATAATAAGCTGATGTTGAACTTTAAATAGGAAAGAGAGCAATGAAAAGGGGTACACTCTAACAGAGTTAATTCTCACTATAATTACTATAATGCCCCAAACAAAGGGAAAACGAAAGGAGAGACAACAGTTTATAATGAACTATTACAAGTGCTATATATATCTGTAAATTAATTGTCAATTATTCAAATTGACATTATTTATTTGCACAAAAAATTCAATCGTGTTTTTTAAAGATGATATTTTTTACTAGATGTAACTACTATTTACAAAAAGACAAGCTTCCTTGTAATATTGTTCCAGAGTAAATGTAAAAGTAGATATTCAGAGGTTTGGAGCTTCAACCTTAAAACTCAAAACTTCAAATCAACATGTAGGTTTCTTGATTATTATAATAGTTAAGGCATATAATTATTATTCAAAATGAACTTGTGACAATTTTATTGCTATCATGTCCATCCAAACAATCTTAAGTACATTACAAAGTTGAATGAAACTACTACTATACTATATTATGTATTTTTTAAAAATATCTTTACCTATACTTGTAATATGAATATTTGATCGTTTTTATTAGTAACGATAAACGCAATTTTTGAACAAAACTTTGTTCAAAAAAGTTAAATAAAAAGATTACTTTTCAATTGTTTTACACATATCCTGAGATGAAGATTTCCCTTATTGTTGTATTCCTGACTTGGAGTCGACAACCTTGCCTTTTTAAATTCAGTGTGACGAAAACATTGGAGGCCCTTTGGTGCTAAAAAAGATTCCTAATAAATTGACAAAAAGTAAGGTGTAAAGTATTTTTGAGAGATAGGACAATTATAGTGAATAAGATGTTGGATCCGGATGACGTGGAGGCATTGAAGGGTCAACCGAAAGGTGTTGTGATGGAAGGATTAAAGTCGTGTGTTATGGACCTTCTTGTCCAGCTGACACAAGCACAGGATGAAGATACTTCCAAAAAATACTTTGAATGGCTTCAAGGGTCAGTGAATCGGTCAGATTCGGAGTTGATGATTTTCTTAAGAAAAAGTAAAGAATTGAACGAGTTGAATGGGAAAACTATAAGTGCCATCAGAGAGGACTTGAAATCATTGTTACCAATACAAAACTCTGAGGATGACGAAACAATTGTGATCAATCAATTTTTGTACGATAATGTCAACGAAGGACTACATGCTCAAAATTTGAGTTCTTTATACAAATGCAAAGACTGTGGATCAACTAATGTTGGTATGTTTACCAAATTAATTAGTGTTTTTTTTTCTTTTTTTAGTACAGATTTTACTTTCTAACGAAAGATATTCACATTGTGACTCTATTTATTTATTTTACAGTGCCTCGATCACTCATTTCTCATTCCGCATCGGTTGAGTCATTAATTCAACTATTCAATCTTCAATTACCAGATTTAACAAATCTAAAGTTGCTAGACATTGGTTGTGGACTAGGTAAACAATTCTTAGTTTTGCTTCTAGAAATATTTCTGTCATAGATTGTTGTATTTGAAAAACATACAATATGTAATTTTGTCTTTTGGATTTCATGTAGGGTCAATCTTGTATGGTGCCTTCTATTACAGTAATGCAGATACAATATGTGGGATTGAGTTGAACTCAAAATTTTGTGAAATTCTCAACACAATAATCAAGAAATATAATTTACATGATCGTGTAAATGTTGTGAATGGGGATGTGAGGGATTTTGCTGATCTTATGAAATCTTTTGATGTGGTCACATTCAATAATGTTTTGGAATATTTTGTCCCAGTAGAAGTTCAAAAGGAAATTTGGTTATTTCTTTATCAAAATTTGAAAGAGGGTATACTATTTGTGACAAATCCGGATTTACCAACTCTGTTGAAACCTTTAAATTTAGTAGAAATTATGGATGAATGGGTAATTCCTTGTGAATCAAAAATTAACAAAACTTTACTAGGAGGCTTCCCAGAGACTGACGAAACTTTTTTCATCTACAAAGTTATCAAATCAAATAAATTACGATAATAAATTATTTTTGGATTCATAGATTTATTCGTTTGCATAAATCCAATAGTAAATTTACTATTGTGTACAACATAAAAAATTTGATATTCTCATTAAAAGTTGATTGTAAAGATTTGGACAAGGGAAAATAAATGTATTTTATATTAGACTAGAGACTAGGTCGGGGGTATAACCATAGTAGTAGTTTTTCTACTTTCATCATAAAACTTGCGAATCAAACTAATTAATTCAACTAAATTAACACCAAATTTGCCAGATATATTCATAGTCGTCTTCATACTTTGAGCATTCTCCTGGGCCTCGGGTAAATCAATTTTGTTACCCACAAGTATACTTGGTTTCGATAATAAACTAGGGTCATACATTTTCAATTCATTTTGAAGAATGGCGTATTGTTCTTCTGGATAATTCGTCATATCAACTATGTAGATTATACAAATACATCTTCTTATGTGTCTGAGAAAACTATGGCCAAGGCCCCTATTTTGCCATGCACCGTCAATGAGGCCAGGAATATCTGCGACTGCAAATCAAATAAAGACACAAAATATTAGGATCACCATCTCCGTTTCTTATTTTATATGATTAGTACACAGGATTCTAAAATAAAAAAATAATGTGCGAACATACTTCTAATTTGTGTGTAATCATCAAAAGGGATGATTCCAACATTGACTCTGAGAGTGGTAAAGGGATAAGAAGCCACCTTTGGTCTTGCTCTCGTCAGTGCACTCAGTAAAGTAGATTTTCCAGCATTTGGAAATCCAACTAGTCCAACATGAGCAATAGTTGACATTTCTAAAATATACTCTGCTGACTCTCCCTTTGACCCAAACTCACAAAGTTTGGGAGCCTGAAAGACGGGAGTCGCAAAAAATTTATTTCCTCTCCCACCCGAACCTCCTCTCGCCGCAATAAAACTATTATCTACCAAGTCTGCCAAAAGGCGACCGTCTTCTACTCTTCGAACCAGTGTCCCTTCAGGTACCTGATCATTATAAAACAAATTTTTAAAAATAGTTGGTGAGGTTAAAATGTCTCTTTGTTGTATTATAATATTCAATGTATTTTACATCAATTATTAAGGGCTCCGCATTCCTTCCGTGCATATTACACTTTTGCCCCGGTTCCCCGTTTGGTGCTCTCACTAAGGTTGGTATGTGTGACAAGCATCTGACAAGTTGTCCAGGCTAAATTTATACGATAAAAATTCAAAAAATGTCTATAATTATTTTCTTTGGTTGTTCCTCTCGACAATTTGACAATTTGTTGAGTTTACAAACCTTAAAAACTACATGAGCTCCACATCCTCCGTCTCCACCATCAGGACCAGCAAATTCCACACAAAAATGCTTTGTAAAAGCTATACATCCATCCCCACCGCTCCCGGCTGTCACCTTAACTTTGGTTTCATCCAGAAATGTCGGTTTCTGTTTTTAAAATATAAAATAAATATGACGCAAGACCCTTTTACAACAAATTTTTCACCAATGAATAAAAAATGACACCCCTTACCCTAATGACAGATGATTTAGCTTTATTGGAACGAATTAGGGGGATACTGTAGAGTCTCGTGAAGATTCTCATAGTCAACTAAATTGTCTCAAAATCCTGAGAAATGAGAAATAATTTTCTTTTTTTTTTCTCAGACATTTCAAAGTCCGCGGCAAAAAGTTTTTAATTTCAACGGCCTTTGTAGGTGACAGGAGTGGGGCGAACGTAAACTCGAATGTTGAAAAAAATAAATTTAATGGTCCATCACTGATTACGTGTGAGGGTAAAAACACAGAAGTATTGGACTGTCCTACTTCTTTGGTGCAGGAGCTCAGAGAAAATGTTTTGACTATTTTTTATATGGATTAGGAGAAAAAATTGAAGTATTTAGCATTGAACATCATATGCACTCTCAACTTTTATTTAGTCTTTATAATATTTATTCAAAATAACTTCTTTCATTGTGAGTCGTTTGACTGCCTTGCAAGTTGTTTTGTGGATAAATTGACTCAATTTTTTGTGATCATGGATGTAGTTACAGTGTCGAGCTTTACGCAAACTTTCGTAAGGACTCCCCGCAAGGTTCCCACCTTGATGACCTGAGACAACAACAATTCTATAGTAATCTTACATATAAACTTTATTTCCCAAGTAATCCATATTTAAATATTACTCACCATTTGTCCAATATTGGAAACTCCCATTCCACGCTTTACAGTAACATTTTCGACACATGGCCAAGATAGTCGCCCTTTTCTTCTCCGGATGTCTCAATTTCATATTGGAGCGATAGTAATCTCCAAGTTGGACTTCTCCACACTCACAACATTTCTCCCCTCCATCCACCATACAAATTGTAAGGACTGTGGGGACTAGATATCTCTTCCCCCCAAAAGATTCTGTCCGTTTGACACTGGGACACTTCCGGCCATTCCCCACATCATAAGTCCCTGGTCTGAAAAATCAAAAGAAAATTAGAGTAATTACAAGTTGAAAAGTCAAATACAATTTTTGTAATTATTGTAGTTACCCGGGTGGAGGATCAGTTTTTTCTACTCCAAATCTGGACAATGTATTATTACTCCCAAATCCAACTCTACATTGACGTCTGAGGATGGGATCCGAAGGACTGTAAGGATGAGCAATCCCTCCTACCTTCCTATCAATAATTTTCTGATACATCCCTGCATCCGGGGTCATGGCCTTGTCATTTTTGGGAAACCTGGCAGCTAAAAGACCTCCTATCCCATAACTGACAACAAAATGAGGAATAAAATATACGAATTTAGCTGTCAAAATTCCTTTCTTCTCATTCCCTCACACGCACCATCGTACATTTGATCCGATTATTTACCCGAGAAGACTGATTGGCTTGTGGACACCCAGGATTGGAGGGTAATAATTTGGATTTGGGACATCCCCTAGGGCAGTGTTCATAGCAAATTCAACTCCCATCCTTGTATGACCCGGATTTTCGGGGTAATACTGTCTTTCCTCACCCGAAAGAAATGCTATCTTTGGTTTGGGTGATTTCCTTACTATTCAAAAAGAACATGCTACGAGTATGTACATTTGACAATTTAGGTACTGGTCTAATAGGTGATCTCGGTACAAGCCCCAGGGATCTCGTTGACATTAATATTAACCTGAGATCACATGCTATACCAGTGCTTAAATCCTTGAGATCACATGCTAAACCAAAACTTGATTGAGATCACATATTGTACCAAGTGACTGAGATCACCTGAGATCACCTATTAGACCAGTACCACAATTTATAATGAAAATATGTATCAATGAAATCTTACAGTCAATGGAAATTTCGTAGGGCCAGTCAAAATGTTCATCCTCTTCTTTCTGAGAACTTCCCTTGCTTGACCGACTCCTCTCCCTCTCGGTTCTCTCGGACGTCCGCTTTTCCGTCGTGGCTGCCATGTCCACTTAGATTTATTCCCTGACACAATTTTGGGCGACTGACACTGACACTAACACTAGAATTCTTTTAAACTAAGACTTCTTTGGTATCCCATTTACAGGATATTTTGTGGTTTCCACAATTTTTTTATTGAGGAGAGTATGAAAAATGAAATTAATTTTTTTGGGGGAACAAAATTAATTCAACAGAAAGACTTGTTTAATATAAACTTGCACATGTGTTGTTGTCAAAGCATTTTATTTAATTTTTTTGGAAAGTCCTCAGGACACAGTATAGCAAGAAATCGGAAGAAAGCAAAAAGAAAGGGATTTCCTGGGAATGGCTGAATGAGGAAATGAGTTCACACTTGGGTTCTGAGGGTGTCAACATGAAACGAACTGGGCATACAAGTACATATGACAATGTATGTAAATAGTGTCTCATGGTTTATTTCCATTTGTCTCACATCCTCCCGAATCCTACACTACATACTATAGTAACATGGCACGCTAGACTGACCTCCAGCTGAAATTGGCAATTAACATGTGCTCAGTCTGTACACAAAAACTCATTTTGTCAAACAAATTATGTGCATAAATCAGTTGGGGAAAAGTAAAGTGTGATTCCAAGTAAGCAGGAGGAGTATATATTTACAAGGCAGGGAGGCAGTGTGTTTAATACAACATGGAAAATGTCAAACTCTGTCCAATATGGAAAGAAGAATCAGGGCAAAATCAGGTATTCTACATTCACATAGTTCTCCACCATGTGTAGTATACGTACATACACTTGTACGGTACTTGTAAGATGCATTAAGGCTACATGTTCTACTTTTTTCCATAGGTTTGTCCCAAAACCTATTAATTATAAGTGTATGTAGTGGAAGTCAATCTTCACATGTGAATTAACTTGTGTCTGTATCGACTTTTTCGTGTCACTTTATTTTCTCTCTTTATTCATTTTTGGAATTCAAGTGTGAAATATTTTTTCAGATTTTATGTAAAAGGAAACACAGTAAGATTGGACACATTTAAAAAATTTCGATTGCTAAAAATTGGGAGAGGGAATCATTTGGAATAAATTTATTTTGAATCATTCAGGGATACACGGACTGTGTAACACAGTACATACCAAGACCCGGAGGTGACTTTTACAAATTTCATCATGGATTTGTATGTGAGGCGTGTGTCTGTGCGAGAGAGTGAGAGTGGCTAATTTTGTGATTTCCAGTAAGTATCTGTATGTAGGTAGTTTTAGAACAGATGAACTCGACCCATTCATCTTGTACCTTTAGGAGTAGTAGACACACTGAGTGTGTAGTAGTGCGGCATTACTAGACATGTCTTGAATAATTAAAGAGATAATGAAGGAAACCTGTGTAATTTGTAAACCCCACAATAAACCCAGACAAGAGGAATGAAAACCAAGAGTCAATACAAGTACAGACGACACTGGATCGATTTCTTTCTTCCAAGAAAATGTATTTGATGTATTTTGTGAGAGGACGGGTGTTCAAAAATATGGCATGTCCTTTTCCTTTCTTCTTCCAATATTTTACTCTTCAAGTTTCGGTTGGTTCAAAATGAGTAGAGGATGGAAATAATCCAGTACATAATAATTACATGTGTAAGATGTGTCGGATTATTTACAAAATAAATTATGAGTACTGATAGTAGTACACATGAACGGGAGACTTGTTTCAAAATTAAATTATGCATGTACCTAGTAAATTTTTGAATAAATACATTCGATAATAGGAAAATAATAAATGTGGACCACAGGACTCATCTGAAAATGCTGTTCAATGGTTCTTCCCTCTCCTGTGCCCTCATCCTAATTGATTTCAATTTGGAATACTAAATTTCCCTATTTTCCTGTCTCTACTCGTAATTTGTCACGAATCCGGATTTCAGACATCATGTCATGTCCTGAGGAACATGAGAAACTATCTTTTTTTCCCCTCCTTCCCCTTTCTCTCTTTTTCCTGTCATCCATATCCCTTTTTCAGGCCGTGATGAAACATACAGCTTTGCTGTAATATTTCTCTCATATGTTTTTACTAACATGGAACAGGATCACTGGCATACATATACAACGTACAACCGCTCGCATAATATTAATAATAACTTGAACTTTACTCTCTTTTTTTGATCCTATCGATTTTGACGATGATATTCATAAATTATTTATATAAAAAAAGGTTTTCCTCTCATCTTTCCTTCAGTCTTGTAAGTTCACTGCACCTTTCTACTAGTTAAATCAAAAAATTACAAAAATTACAAATTACTTTTCCTTGTTGGACACATCTGCATTTAGCCTTATATTTCTATCATACCTTTATATTTAGTACATACACACAATCATCATCTATTGTCTCGTATTCCCCAAGATGGAGAATTTTACTTGTGCAAAAAAACAATAGTCTGAAAGTAATTATGAATAAAATTCAAAACTGCATTTTATTGTACCAATGTATCATCATAAAACCCTGGGATTCCCGTCACGACCCTTTTTTAAAATATATCATAACCTGGGGATTCTCTCAGTATCCCCTCAAGTGTTCAGTGATGATTCAGTGAGGATCATTTACTGGTGTTCATTTTCGTACGAATAGAATTTATTCAAAGGAAAAAAGTCTTTTGAGAGACAAGACCGACTCTTTAAAGACTCTTCGCACTTGATGAGAAGAGAGAGAGTTATAGTATAGAAAGGTCATGACAGTGTGAGTTGGGATAATCGAATCATCCTTGAACTTGTAATTGTTGCAGAGAAGACTAAGTTGTTCATTTCGTGCATCCACAACAAGTTACACAAATTTTTTCTTCTTTTACACATTATATCAACCATGTTTTGCTTGATGATGATGATGAGGAGAGAGAAAAAAAATGTCATTGCATTGTTGGTTGAGCTCAAGTCTCACACTCTTGCCCAGTATCAACTTCAATTGGACTTTGTGGTAGTTGTGTGATGTTCAAGAATGCAAATATGCAAAGATGTCTTGAACTCTCGAGTCTCTCTCGCAGTTTCGTCCAATTGAAATGCCTGAAATTTGATTTCTCTCTCTCTTCTTGGGGAAAATTACATTTAATTATTTAGGTGTGTGATTTGTGAGTGGAATCGACAAAATTTTTCTTGATTAGTTTTGACAACACGATACACACACATATATACGTGTATATATGTGTGTGTGAAGGTATTTTAACCATGACTATATCCAGGTATGCATTGCATGCCTCCTCCTCTTTAAAAAAATGCAATTTCTACTCGCTCCTTGCTCATTAATACTTTTAGTAGTAAATAAATTAGAGTCTCTTTTACTAATCTTCAACTTGACTGAGTGTGTGTGTGTGACCAGGAAAGAGAGTCTATCTCGCAGGGACTGAGTACCTTCCATCCAATCCTTGACTCATTTTAGTGTTTTGACAACGTCTTCATCCTCCTGGATTGAATTTAATGTTACTTCTCACTCCGTTTTATCATCTCATTAATTATGTGTGGATGCGTGTGGAGGAAAGCTCCACCATTCTCATGTCAGACAGTCCAGAGTAAATGTTTCTTTCTTGTGTACCTACAGACTGTGTTACCTGTATCCCATTCATACTACACTTACAATACATTAATATATGTAGTAGGATATAGGAGGATGTAAATCTTCCCACTCGTTTTAATTCGAGTATCATCAAATTTTATGTATCAACTTGAACACTCACACTTCCTTCCCAGTCCCAACTCAACTCAGTTCCCTCATAAATTTTCCATTTAATAATATGCATACAAACAACGTACTACTTTACTACACCTCGCAATAAAATCATCCACCCTTTTTTCTCTCTCTCTCTCTTCTTTGCAAAATAAATTTTGGAGCACACTACACTACACACATGGTAACTAAAGTCAGAATTTGTTTTTCAACACCTTTCTCCCTCCTCTTCTCTCCTCTCCTAAATACAGTAGACTTGTGTATAGTCACAGTTTATCTGGCTTTTTTGTGTGTGTTGCACTGTTGCTGTTGTTGAATTACAATAGCAACCACAACCATTCTAGAAAGAAACAGCAAACAGGATGGACAACAGACAATAATGTTCATTGGTCAAGATGTTGAGATTTGCATGTGAATTGCAGAAATGTCTAGTGTATAAAACTTGAGCTCTTGTCAACCTTTTTTTCTCTCTCTAAATCTTTCTCTCTAACATATTTTTTCCTCCCAACAAATTGGACAGCATGGACTGTGTGAGAGAGTACAGATAATGGTGATGTCAGTATGTATACAGTAAGTAAACTTGATCTGACATTGGTCATGCGAAAAAATCCCATCTCACCCAGAGTGTGAAGGGAATACAAAATTATTCTACATATTTTTCCACTCAATTCTGTGCCGAATAATTTTAATCAAGAATCAAATCAAAATCATCCTGTCCTTCGAGTCCTTCCTCAGTCAAAATTTTTTGACAAGGAGTACAATGTATGAACACATTCATTACAGACACCTAGACTAGGTACTCACTGTCCATAAGTCTTCTTATTCCATGGGGTTGAAAGCTGTCATTTTTTCTTCCTCTCTCTCTCTCGGAAAAAAAACTGACAGAATGAGGAAAAAATATGGGTAAATAAAAATGGGAAGAATAATGGAGGATGATTGTATGAGTGGTGAGACTAGTTTACATACAGTACACACAATAATCCAATACGGTATCCTTTCAAGTTCAAAGAGCGTGAACATTTTCATTGATTTCCTCTTGTATAGTTCACAATGCTCTGAGAGCATTGTTGGCAGAGAGAGAGAGAGAGATTTCCCGACTCTGATGTCATTTTTTGACCCAAAAACAATTATTGTTGTAAATAAAGCATTTTTAGAGTAGCCATTGAATTGATATGGGAGGGGGGAGGATGGATTGTTAACAGTTACTTACGTTGGATGGATGTGGGATGAAAAGTGAATGGGAGGAGGAGGAGACAGGCCGGCCGGCATATGTCAAGCTTTTTGCTCGCTCCCTGGTTATTATTGTCATTGTTGATGTTGTTGGTTGATGACGAATAGTCACTTCTTTTGTCCGTTGGCGAATAAATAGAATGGTGAAATTATTTGGGAAGAACGAAACGAATTAACAAGGGTGAGGCATGAGAGGAGACAGAGGAGGAGGATATTTGGTTTTGGACATTTTCTGCCTCCTCTGACATTGTCATCAAACTGCAAATTACCACACGCGGATGGATGAGGGACTCCGGAAATCAAATATTACAAAATTGTACACACACACACGTTTCCTCTCCTACGTTATAGCTGGAGAGAGATGTAAAGCCCCATGTCCTAATGTGTATTATTACTCTTTTAACACAAAATTATATTTATTTTCAATCCCAACTTTTCAACTTGGATTTCGCTTGTCCACCATTCTTTCCCCCGGTCACGTGTATAAAGATATTGTAGTTGCCAGTCTCTCTCTCTCTCTCTCGACTCGGTTAAGTACAGGAGGAGGAGAAGTTGAGTTTTATGATGACAAATTGTCAAGTACAAAGAGTGAAGGAGAGTTGGTACTAATTCATTATTTAATATTTTTGATTCTCCCTACCAAACTTTAAATTACTATTATTTGTTCTCAGTTTCGTACACACACACAGTCACAGTTTACACAATAAAGTAATAAGTGTATGGACGTTTTGTCTGCCCGTTCGGAATGGCTGGACACACAGGCCTAATTCACAGGGGTGCATGTTTATTCGCTAATTTTGATGTTAGGAAGATGTATAGTGGGGGGTAGGGGTATGACACAAAATAAATTACAGCTTTAAAATTAGATAATAATATGGGGTACTGGGTTTGAAGATTGACAGAGCGAGAGAGTTAAAAATGTAGTTAATGACAAATATATACTACAGGTAGTGTACTTAGTTTATTTATAGCTGCCACGCAGCAACTGTCATGTATTTTTCAGTATATGAAACACATTAATTTTGATGACCTGAAGTGACATGTAAAATTCGGTAAGTACTTTTCGATGTACTTGGAGGTTAAAACAGAAATGGGAAAAATATTCACAGTATGTACTACAAAATGAATTCACAAATTTTCACTCCAATTACAGGTAAAGACCTCACATTAATAAAATAGTTGAACAGATTTATATAAAAGGATATAATGCAGTAGACTGAAAATTAGCATAATACACTCTTCCATCCCTACTTCCATTATCCATTTACTTGATACGACGTTAACCAAACTGGAATCTCTGTGAGCTTTTTTTAAAAAATCTGTTTTTTTCCTCCTCCTCCTCCGTCAAAGGATGTATTATTTTTTCCCAACCATTTTTTGTGAGTTTCGGAAAATAATTATGATCATTGTGCATGTGTTCTACTCTAAAATGTTGTTGTGCATGTGTGTAACAATGAAACCAAGACCTTCATCCTTTCAGTGACCGCCACACTTGGTATAAAATCGAAGGAATGACTTTTGCTTGTATATTAGGAGTATAATATGTAGAGACTGAGATTTTGCACATTAGCATCAGTGGACTTTTTTCTACCTCACTTTACACAGTCCTAAGTAGTCATGTAGTACAATATTTGAGAAGGAAGATGGACAGGCCCCTTTTCTGTTTTGTCTGGAGTGGAGAGAGAGAAAGAGAGTAAAGTGATGTGCCAGACTAAAACAATTTTTTCCCTGTCAGATACTCACTTCACATGGCAAAATGTGTTTTGTACGTACTGCCTATTAATTTACTCAGACTCTTGCCTACTTGTTGTAAGGGCAAAGACACCGATGGATAATGAATGCGTCACACAATCCTCCTCTTTTTTTGTTCACAAAGATCAGCAAACGGACTGTATGTGTGTGTCTGTATGTGAAGAAGGAGGAGGACAAGCGTGTAGTTTTAAATACTCTTTACTTAACAGATGGACTGTTGATCTTAAAATAGAATCCCTCAAAAACTTGTATTTATGTAGATGACGGGGATGATAGGAGGAGACAAGGGAGGATATCATTAGAATGTCGATTGAAGAATTTTGCACACACAGACACACAGGGAGTGGAGTTTGAAGGATGATACTCAATATTTCTACATAATTCTATTCTGTAATGAAGAGGAATGAAGTGAAGAGGAGTGAAGATGTTTGATTTGTAAAAATTCCCTGCTCTTCATCCTTCTTCTTCATGGTCAATGGTGTATGTAAACTACAGTACAATCAAATAATTTTTTCATTCATTTTCTATTCACATTCACATTTTGTGGTTGCCTCTGGATGATGTGAATGGGAGTTCAGAAAAACGGTTGGAGGGTGGGGAAGGCTGGGGAGAATTGGAACTGTGTGGCCGGATGGGCCTTGAATTTGAGTCAAAGATACACAGTCATATTAAAATCAACACAGCAGCTAATGCAAGTATAATGTCATGTATTACCTACTCTACTCCTCCCCGACTGACTTTGAATGCACACACAGACTACTCATGTGTACAATTGAGAGACTAGACGAAGCCGACAATGGGATGATGTCTTTATAGTATATATTTACATAGTAAATAAATACAGGGCTGAGGGAAAGAGCAAACTTCATAGGTACAAAATCCTCTCATGCAATTTGACTCCTTAACTGGTAAGCCTGGTGGTGTGTGTATGTCAGTACAATTTATCTGTGCAAATAATACGTGTGGATGTAATTCATCCATTCTAGTTGGCTAATGTGTTGTTAATTCCATTGTTGTGTGCATCCGTCTCAAATTTGAATCCTATTTTTTTTCTACATTGTCATGATGTGAATAATTGCATTTGTATGGTAGGGAGCGGGGCTATCACACATCAACACCTGAATCTTATTAGCTACGTATTTTTTTTCAGAAATTTTTGGAGCCTACACAAATGTACGGGGGAAAAATTGACGATCGTCTTTCTTCAGGGTTTAACCATGACACTGTACAATTCCGAGAATGTTGTATGATTCATCAAATTAAAATGATGGAGGGATAAGTTGTGTAATTTCAGTAGGAGGAATAACATTTATTTTGACTATATGATGTGTAACAATGACTGCCAATAAATTAAGGGGTTGCGTGACAACAAGTAATACTTGAGATATAATGTACACTTAGAATATAACTAGACTATATGACGTATTAAAAAAATCTTTGTTAGTAAAAAGTAACTTCACACATAAGGGACATTTCTAAGTTAAGTAGGAAAAGGTACACTTTACAAAGAGTTTCACATACCATCCAGTTCATTTGATAATTTGATCATAGGATTCAGACACACAAATTAATAATCATTTTTTTAAAGTAATAAATGCAATGTCAGAATTTCTCATAAGTAATTCTGTGCTTTGTAAGTAGGTACATCAATCATTTTTAAAAAAAGAGAGTAAATACTACCTTCTCCACGGTACACACCAAGACAAGATGACGAAATTGAGGGTGGTCAGGATGACAGGATGACTTGGTCTTGGGAGGGTGGAAGCCAAATTGAAGAAAGGGCAGTAGGGGCACTGATATGAGCCGCATACATGGCACATGGACAGAAATCGTAGGGATGTGTCATTAAAAATGGTATTCACAAATCGTTCTGGAGCATAGGCTTCGTAAATAGTTGCCTGTCTAAAGGCTGTCAGGTTGGCCACAGGGTACCAACGTTGGACAGTATGGTTGAAACAAGTCCAGTCAGGGGGGATCTACACCAAAATAAAATTGACACATATTGAGTGAGGAACAGGTTTTCTGCCCATTCAAGTTGATCCAATGATTATTTGATGGAATTAACTTATGGTGTGACTACACACTGTGTAGTGCAGTACAATGTAGTCATGTGTGTGTGTGTCAGGAGTGATTAGACAAATTGACAGTGTGTGTGACTTTTTGTGTTGCTGTTGAATAACTGGAGGATGAAGGGAAAGAATTAAGAGGACCTACCCATTCAAAATACCAACTTGTTTTTCCTGGAGCAATCAAAGCATCTTTGAGCTAAAATATGAAAGTTTGATTTAGATAGGGAAGACTTTGACAACCGAATTGTGGAATATTGTATCAAGGAATTTCATGCCGAATGCAACATTGATGTAGCCCAATTAAAAAAGTCTGACAATTTGGGGGAAAACCAATCGAGCCCTTCGTTTTTGGTGTGTGAATATAAGTTTATTAATGCATCAAAATAACAATTAGAGTCATGAAAAGAATACAGGAAAGTAGCTACATAAATAAACAAGTAATTAGTTCTCATCTAAACTCTCGCCTTCTTCCTTCTGTTCTGCTTCTACTTCTATTGGCTGATTGGTGGAGGGTTCAGTTGTGAACCGAAGAGGGTCCTTCTCCCACTTGTACAAATTTGGATATTCAAATTCTCTGTCAAATAGAATTCGAGGTAGATTGAGGAAAAATTGAAATGATTCTGAGTCCATATGACCACAATGAATTTTGTCATTCAGAAGTTGAATTTTCAGTTTGGGAAGTTTCTTTTTGTCCAAGTCAGACCAATTGTGGATCAGTCCAGAGTCCGGAAATGGAAGGGTCAATTGATTAAGGGTCATCTTGCTTAGTTCGGCATATTTAATGGTGAATTGGACTTGTCCCTCAAATAATCGTTTATGCTCATTGTCATTTTTCTTCAAGTACACCAGGGTAGTGGAAAACCATTCAGACTCGGGATTAGCTAACAAAAATTTACCTAGGGTAGTACCTGGAAGGTTCGAGATCGGTCTGGGGTATAAGCCAACGTGACTACCGACATAAATCCATACGACCTGTCAAATGATCACTCGAATGATTAAAGATTGTCAACATTGGCTAATATAGTGTATAATACATCAAAGCCAATACATAATGCACATACCTGGTCTTTCTTCACAAGATAAGCATATACATTTGCCAAATATTCTGAATCACTGGAAGTTGAAGTGATGACTGTACTCCTTCCTGAGTATCCTCCGGGTCCGTTCAACTGTGGTCCCATTAAGCCATTTTTTGGAGTCTTATTCTTTCTCCATCCAATTGAATTGAGTTTTCTAGTTTTAATACAAGAGTTCAATCCGTCCAAATTCAGATATTTTGACTGAACTTCCATACTCCCTAGTCTTGTTTGAAAGGTTTGATAATGGTTGAGTTTTGGGTTGACGAGAAAATGAATGGCCTAATACAAAAAACAAAATATAAGCTATTAACTATTTCGCACCCATATTATGTCACAGGAGGCAGAGAGAACACAATTAATACCTACTTTAGTGCAATTAATGGCGACGGCTGCATCTGTCGGGTCATCTGGACTCCATTTGATCATGTTCAAATCCACATGTACCAAGTCAGAGTACACTTTGTGCGAACTAAACCGTTTACCTAATGCCTTATGGTAGTGAGCGGTCGGTAAAGCTAGAGTCTTAATTCCAAGAGCACAGTTTATTCGAGGGTCATCAAGTCCAACCTTTAATAAAATACCCAGCACTCTTTCTCCCTTAACTTCTTTTCCGTTGACAACTCTGTCATTTATTTGATTGAGGTCCATGATTGTCACCAATAGAGCAACAGTATTTACACCATCAGGAGGTGTATTAGTATACTACAATACAAAAATAATTTTCTAATAATTACAAGTGCACAGTTTCGGATGGTTTGATTCGTGAAATAATAATTTTAAAAATGTC
>WJFB01000373.1:0-67654 GCA_009870185.1 Pygmarrhopalites habei | reverse complement strand
TCAATCCTGGTGACCTCGGGGTCACACATTGACCTCCGAATTTTCACATGGTTCATATTGCTAAAAAAACTTTGGTCCTTCCTCTACAACGTCCTTTTGGAATTTTGTCAATATCTCAACCCGTTCAAAAATGCCGAATTTTTCATATCAGGGAGTCAATTGTGGGACACGGTGTATGTTCTTTCATGTCTTCTACAAACACACGCACATTTGTTATCAATACACATCGTACAGACACACTGGTTGACATGAATGGAGGACAACCCTTTATTTGAAATATAATGATTTGTACTCATTCAAATCGATGAATTAGTTGGCATATTTTGGGTGATTCTTTAAAATCATCCTAATGGCATTCTCTACTATGTAGTATATTTTATTTTTGGCATTTAAAATATTGCACTTTGATGGTTCTTCAGTTTGAAAGCTGAAATGTGTTTGTTGTTTCTACAACCTTTCTTTGTTCCTTGACAAAACAGTTGGTTTACTTGGTTTGGAAAAATGAAGCTAATAGACTTTCTCCAAAAATACCAGTAATAGAACGACAAAATTTTCAGTGATGAGCAGTTTATCCGATCGGACAATTTTCTCCAAGGAGAAAGTTGCAGCCTCCTTTGAATGAGCATTGTGAACCTCATGCGTCATCATGGATTTTTCAGTGTATTGTAATAATACCATTTAGTTTACATACATGTCCCTTGAATTAAGTTTTCCATTGAAATTTCATACATAAACCTACTCCAATATATTGGTTTCTTTCCAAAATTTTCAACGAAAAAGTTATTCTTTGACTATATACTATCTTAGCCAATCTGATTCTTTCAAAGAATAATATTAGAGAAAGTTATAAATGGAAAACCCACTTCCTATTTCCTCATTCTGAAATTGAGTATCTTCTCTCTTTCTTTCCCCTCCATTCATGATACTTTACTTACGTGTGTGTGAGCGTCATTGCGTCTTCAGCAAACCCGAAATCAAAACAACTTTCCTTTACAGTATGCACATGTCTAAATTTTTTTATTCGAGTTGGATATAGTACTTATAACGGAAAATAAGGAAAGCTTTCTCCTTGTTTACAAAAAATTTAAAAAATTCTCAACTAAATGTTAAAGTTTAACGGAGCGAAATTGGATGTTGCTGAAGATGTAAATTTTTTTGCAAATGTGTTTCCTGAAACTTTGTTTCCTTTTGTTTTTCCTGAGACTAATGTTAACTGTTGTACTCATTATGTGAGACAATTTTTGTGCACTTATTTGTTTTTTGTTAATACGATATTTTTCAAATGACTTCCCACTGACTTGATTTGTGACATTTCAGATGAGAAAAAAAAGTCAACATCCTTAAATTGAGAATGACAAAGTTTAGACAGAAAAAGTTTGCACAGAAAGTTTGAATTGTGTAAATATGTGTGTTTATGTTTGGATTGTCTTAAGTAATGAATAATTTTGTGTTGTTTTTGACTCGAAACTTTAAGTTGTGTTTACTGAACAAAGTAGAAAATCTTTATGAGATTAAAATACCTGTATAGTACATGTATTTACATTTTGTGTACTGAGATAGTTTTGAATTTGTTTGTCACAATTATTTTGTTCTTTGGGTCACAGTGCGATGATTAAAACTTGAACGTGTGTATTTAGTCCATATTTGGGTTACCAAATATTTTGTCAGTTTGAGTGGAAAGTTTGTGACTTGTTGTTGTTATAGTCTTATTGTTTTCCTCTCAGTGTGCAATGTGGGTGTGTGAAAACTTGTGAGCCATTCCAAGAATATGTTTTACTTAATTGAGTTGTTGTCAATTAACTAAAATTCTGTCCTTTTGTTTTAACACAATGCAACCTTAAGTGTCTTGTTTAATTGCGAGAGTATGAGAAAGTGAGAGAGAGAAAGGTGTTTCCTTGGTTGGAATATTTATGTAAAGTATAAAAAGTTTACTTCTACATTTTATTGTTTGATGTCATGATATTGATTCCTGTACTTTTGATAAATTGTGCACCAAATTTATTATGTAAGTTCAAATAAAAGTTTATCCCTTTCCATATTCACTCCGAGTATCAAGACATATTGTTTTGGTGGACAACTTCTTTCTAGGAATTTCTTCCTCTTACTTGTGTATGTTTTAGCATCTCATCTCTCCCATCACACACACAAAAGTGAAAGAGAGAGAGAGAGAGGGTCAGAGAGAATCTGCCTGTAATTGCTTAAAAAAAGAAAGAAGTCAAAAGTTTTTTGCTTTCCTTACTTCAAAATGAATAGAAAACATTCAAAATTTTTTCACAAGAGTTCCTGTTCCATCCATGCACCTCACACTGACTTACCATTCTTTGAAGAAGTTAAAGTCGCAGGGGAAGTGAGGAGCTTTTAAAATTTTTCGTTGAAATAAAGCAAAGAAAAAACTTAAACTTTCTCCTTTCAAACCAAAGTCTCACCTTGCTCGAAAACACAAACCCTCTTTTTTCCTATTACTTTTTTCTAATTTTTCTCTTGGAAAATCATGGAGATTCAATATACACATTATACAAAAATACCTGGTTGTACATACACACACATTATAGTAATGTGGCGTGTGTGTCCATTGAATTATAAATACATGCGGTTTATGGAAACTTTTTCAACGAAACTTAATTTTCCTCTCCCTCTCCCTTGTGTGTGTGTGTAATGCAATAATGTTGTGGGGTGGGAGTGTGTGTGTGTGTGGTTAAATTGTATAATACAGACTGTTTTCAATTACAATTTACCTTCCCAACTTTTATGTGTACAAACTTGACAATTTTCTCAGACGTTCGCTTTTAAACTTTTACATCACGTTGACCCTCTCTCCTCCGGTTATTTTCTAGGGTGTTCGTGTAAGGACGACTGAAACTCTCACTATACTTTCTCTCTCTCTCTACATCTTTCTCCACTTTCTCACTGCCGGCTGTTGATTGTTGACAGAGAGAAGTTGTTGAAGCATTCCCTTTATGCCTCACCTACACTCAGTTGCATAGACATGTACACTGAGTCCAAGTAAAGTTCCTTGTTTTGCTTTTTGCATGACTTGACTTTGTACATTATGCATGTGGCCTCGTCTCCTCTCTCCTCTTCGCACTTTCACTCTCAGTTTCTCTTCCCATTTTCTCCACTGTGGAACCTACGGCACGCTATAATATTACAGCCTTGTGATCCCGCATCAGATATTTAGTTGTGTGTGTGTATGAATATTCCTATGTACAGTTTGGACAGTACACTTAAACTGCTTTTCGCTTGTACATATATATAAATGGTACTTGAAAATTTACATACCATAACTTTTCTCTTTCTCCCTTCTACTACTCCTGGAATGGAGGAGAGAATGAGAGAGAAAGTGATTAATTTAATGCTTCATTCTCATCCATAATCTAATTCAGATCCTTTATACCAAGGTGTAAAGAATGTGTACACAAGTGGGGGGTGTGTGTGCGTGTGTGTGTTTATTTAACTCAGTGCACTTCTCTCTCTTTCATGTTTTCCTACACTTCAGTTTAGACTATAATAATAAAAATTGGAGGTGTGTGTGTGCTTCTAATTTCCTCCCTCCCAAACACACACACAAATGTAAAATACACAGAATAATTTATATAAGAAATTCAAGTTGAAAAGTACAAGATTTATGGTTTTTTTATCTCTTTCAAAAGTTCTTTCTTCCTCCTCCTCCAAATGCCGCCATATAGTCAATCTAAAAGAAGTACCGTACACCAAAATGATGTAAAACTTCTCAGTTTTTGATAATATGTAGCATTAAAAGTATGTACAATATATATATATTTATGTGTGTATATCTTATTTTTATATATATTACAGTAGCAAGTACATCAACAATCTACATATATATATATATATCTGTATTTATTTATATAATATATCATTTTCTTCTCAATTTTTTTTACCGTGAGTGTTTCTCTTTCTCTCTGTAAGCAAGAATAAGTACATTATTTATACAATTATTTATGTGAGAAAGTGGAATGCGAATGTTTATGGAGGATCGAGGGGGGGACGGGAAGGAAGTCGTAGTCGTCTTGAGGAATTTCATCTGGTCACGAAGTCAGTCGCAAAACCGTCGAGAGAGATCCGTTTCTGTATGGCAGCATGAACAATTTTCTCCTGACTAGCCAAAAATTTTTCCATTTTGGGTGTGAACGGGTTGAACTGAGAGTACTTCTTCCGACGTCTGTAGATCCCCTCTTTATTGGCAAGAACACAGTAGATGACGGGGTCCGTCACGGGTTCCTAAGAATGTCAAAGGATATAAATAGAAAAATCATTTTACTGGGGAAAAAATCATGTTCAGCGACCTTCTTCCACAAACAGGAAAACATAACAACAACAACAAGTCGGATCGTTTGTGTGTGTGGGTGTGTGTGTCATGTTATGATTTTGTCAATGTCAATAAACATGTCTACTTAGTGGAGAGAGTGATATCCACACACACACACCCACACACACTCATACAGAAAAGATCTAGAGTCACAGTTGAGATGGTTTGGAAAATCTGTCCTGTCTCCAAATCCCACATCCATGAACAGCCATTTCCTATTAGCCCGAGAGGTGTGTAAACAGACACACACCCCCACACACACGTAAGGAGAGAAAGAAAGATCATGAAAAACACATCTATTAAGAGGTTTTCCCTCACTTTCACCCCTCGTCCTCTTTCACCCATGAGAAAAACAGATGGGTTAACTTTCTCCTATTGAACTGTTCCTTCCGTCACAAAGACATCCTGCTGATCCACTCCAATGCACAGCGTAATAAATTTAAAATGTAACCTACTCAGCCCTCGCCACATTACATTGTATGTAATGTCGTGTCGAGGGTTGTACCTTTGACCCTCCGACCAAAAAGCCTGACTTTCCAAAAAAGGTTTGTTTGGACATATAAATGTAACTTTGTTTGTCATGTGGTCAACAGATCAAGTTCAGTATGGACGCTACAGTTTAAATCAAAATACTAAAACAATTTTTTGAATTTATACTAAATTTGTACTTGAATTTACACTGTACTACCAAAATGTAAATGAGGTTTATCTAAAAGGTCATTAATAATAGTCAAGAAACTGTGAGTCCACGGATTCTTAAGCAGGCGTCATACAATTTTCTTCATTTCCATTTAACTTTCTCTTGGAGTTTGCATACTACAGTTAACTCACTTTTACCCAAGAAACAACAAAGTTGCGAAGAGATAGAGGAAGGTTGTGTTAGTGTGACCTTTCTTAAGATTTCTCTGGCAAGTTGATTATTTCAATGTAGATTTATTGTAAAAGTTGTGTGTGTCACACAACTGGAAAGTGTCTCTCAAGACACGACACTTTCCCTTCCCCGCTCCCACTTTCTCTCACTCTCGGTGTGTTTACTACAAAGCTGCCCAACTTCTTCCAATCTCCTTCTCTCTCTCTCTCTGAATAGTCATACAGAAGAATATGGACAATTGTGTACAGATCCTTGTGTGTATACAGACTACACACACACACATAACACACACCCCACTTTAAATGAAATATCTGGAGATTCAGAAGAGAAGAAGAAATGTCCCTGGTTCTTCCCAAAGTGAGTTTTAAATATATTCATTTATTCAAATTCCTGTTGCCTCATTTATTCAACAGATTATACTGACTAGCACACCGTAAAATATTTACGCAGCCACCCACACAAAGACTTTCTCTCTTCAAAATCCTCTCTTTCCCATTGTGTGTGTGTGTGTGTGTGTCAGGAGGGAGAAGAGTCCACTGAGTTTCTACTATTAAACCTCCATTTTCTTCCAAATGTACGACAGTCACGGGATTATGTGTGTGTGAGTGTGTCGTCTGAGTTGGGGCTTCAATTTACTTGAATTCAGTTTCAGCTTTTGTCCTCCTCCAAGATAATCTCTAGTATAATCATAGAAAGCGGCTTCTTTCCTCCTCCTCTATTCTACATCCATTTGATATATACAATGATATTATACAGTAGAAAGAGAGGAGCAAAACATTATCCCATCTTGTAAAACTTTCTCTCTCTCTCTCTCTTTTGTTCTATACTCATCTAATCTCCCCACATCTTGTTCATACACCTCCTCCTCTTCTTCTCATATACTCATCTCCATGTGTTCCCTCCTTGTATGTAATCACAAGGAAAACAACTCTCCATGTGTGTCTGTCACACTCCTCAAGTCAAGAGTCAACGGAGAAGGAAGACACACACACACACAAGAACGAAGGAGGGATGTCAACCATCTCATAATTCTCTCTCTGTTTTTATTTGTACACACTCTTGACTTACAATAATACAATATGGATAGGAGGGGACATGGACGTGATGAAGCAACTTGCTTCCGCCTCTGTCTCCAGCCATTTATTCTGTGTGTGGGTGTCTTGGAGGGACGGAGAGGACAACGCAATAGACTCTCAAACAATTGTGTGTTTAGTCAACAACATGATTTCCTTGGAAAAATTTTTCCTCCGCTCTCTCTCCCCCTTAATATTTACAGAGGAAGAGTCGTCACCCATACACAAATTGATAAAAAACATGATGATGAGTTCAGCGGAAACGTCATCCCGACATACATACTTAGAGGAAGAGAGAGATAGAGAGCAGACCAAAAAATCGAAAATGTGTGCAGCATAAAACTTTACAAGCCACGACCACTCGCCTCAGCACCCATGAAAACAATGAAAACTGTCAAGAATCCTTTTTTACATGATTTCCGGAGACGAAAAATCATCCTCTCCTTCCCTTCTTTTCCACCCCATCATCCTTGTCTCTTGTACAGTTCTTAGATAGTCACAGTCTCTTCTTCCCTCCTCATGTGGAACTTCCTTACCACTTTTTGTGCTTCTTTCTACATTTTACCGTAATTCTTCCTAATATAGCTAAAAAAAGCTGGAGCAGCAATTTCCCTCTCTTAGATGTGTGTGGATGTGTGGAGACATTCACAATTTTAGAATTAACGTAACATCCAGGATTCCCTGGTCGTTTTCAAATCATGGAATGTCACTCCAAAGTCTGGACTGTCATTGTCAAGTTTTACGGTAATTTTCGTACATTATTCTACATCTATTTATCCCTCTGTGTTCGTGTGTGGGTCCTCTACAGTAGTCGTCGTCTCTATGAGCTTTAGAAAGTTAACAGAAAAGATTTGTTCTCAATTTTATTTATTTCTTTGTCCCTTCACATTTTATTACACTCCCTCTCTTGTTCCTCCTCCTAGAGACTGTGATATGTGAGTAGAGGATTCCAGAATGAAAGTCAGTCTGAAGAAAAATTTGCTTAGACATTTATTCAGACAGAGAGAATTGAGACTGAGACTGAAGGGAGGGAAACGAAAAAAATTATTGTAGAATAATACTCTAATTTCCCACGTAAATATTTCTCATTCATCTCCTCCTTCTCTTCCTCTTTTTCTTCTTCTCTTGAAACCACCCATTTCTTGCATTACGTTAAGTAGTCGTGGAAAATGTATTTTTCCATTTGGTCCCAACCACCCGGCCAACAGCTGAGCCTGCTTTTTAACCATTAGTAGAAAAATAATACCCTGAGGGAATTTTCTCAACATTTTCTGACATCTTCTCCTTCCTTCCTCCTCCTGGTTACCCTCCACATTACACCAATCCCACTCTCATCCTCCCCCGTTCATGATGCCTTTAATCATTCAAGGAGAAAACTCAATTTGTTTGAAAGGCTAAAGACGTGTCTCTACATCTCTACTCTCTACAGTGTGGATTATAGTCACAAGTACGTCAAGGAAATGTAAGGCAGATTGGTTCAGGAGGAAAAGGAGAACGGCTGGAGTAGTTTAAAGGAAGAGAGGGAGAGAGAGAGGAAAAGTCAAAAAAATAAGGAAGAAATTTGTTTTCCACTCAAGAAGATCTTTTAATTTGTCCAAAAGTGAGAGATGTGGAGGAGGAATAGAGAGAGAGAAAGTACATTAACCTAAGAAGATAGTTAAGATGTATGGGAGATCGCCTGAGGTGATGGCGGAAAGGGGGAAAAAGTGTGAGAGAAAAACACGAAAATTGAGAAACTACAGACAGACAAACACACAAGTACACAGACACAGACAGAGAGACATGTTTTGACTGTAATGGAATGGAAAAGTTGGATGTGGTGAGAAGATGAGAACATGTGCGGGGAATAGATAAAGTCACACAAAAAAATTGACTTAAATTCCCTCGCTTTCTCTTCACACAAAAAAATTGGGGAAGAAGAGCCTTGTAAAATTTTACAGACATCACATGTTCAATGATCTATACTAGCGATGAGTGAGGGAGTAAACACATTTTTTGTGGGTACCTATAGTTTTTGTGTGGACAAAAAAAACTCACCTCCAGGAAATCGAGGATTGTTGTGAGTTCATGGGAAGTGTTGTACACCAAATGGTGATAAAGGGTGATGAGAAGAGGCCCCTTTAATGACAAGAAATACTTTGTTAAAATCAATCATACTTAATCATATTCGATATTCACAATTGGGACAATTGTAGGAAAAGAAATGTCATTTACTTTGTCAAAGAATATTTTGAAAAACATAATTGTGTTCTAACAAGGAATGAAAAATCTTGATTTACCTTGAATTGTTCGATCCAGTCCAGATTCGTTTCTGTCCACGATTTGGCTTTCTGTGCAACAAATTGTGACCAATCTAGAATTGTAGACACATGAAAGAAAGAAACAAAATGGATGAGAAAGACGTGAGGGAAAGTTAGAGAAAGAAAATAGAGAGAAAAATACATGACTTGACAAGCCTCGTGTCAGCACAATACGTATTGGCATATCACGATATAACTATTACAGTTACAGTAGCAGTAGTAATAGAACTTGTATTATAGAAGTGTGTGTGTGTGTGGTAAAGCCGGTGGTGTGGGTTATTGTTGTTGTGTGTATGTACTTTGGTGTGTGTTTGTTGTTGTGGTGGTGGTGGTGATGTGGATGGGGTACAAATTTAAGATCATAGTAGTTTGAATCCAGATTTCATCCAACACTCTTCACCAACACTTTTCTTCCTCTTCTTTCTCCTCCTCTTCCTCCTCCTCTTCGTTTTCTTCTACAACTTTTCGACTGGGCTAATTCAAATGCTAAGAAAGCAAAGTCGATTGTCATTCTACACACACGACTATTTCGTCTACATTCTCTCCTCCTCTGCAGTCCCTCTTATCCCACTTTCAACACAAAACAAAGTAATAAATACAAGACTAAGGTTCCTTTCCTTCCTCTGTTCAAGATGAGAGTACACAGGATATGGAGAGAGAGAGTTTTCTCTTTCTTCTTTTTGAAGAGGAGGTCACATGAGGATTCAGAAAAGCTCTCCCTCTCTTACTTTTCTTACACTCTACTCTGTACTGTAAACTTAACTCGTTGAAAGTCTCTTCCTCCTCTTTTTCTCTCATTCCATGAATGTCTAATGCCTTACTCTATATTTAAATTTAAATTCAATGCAGGGCCACCATGTAGTGTGTGTGCACACAGCACACACACACAACTTTCATTACTTACAATACCACCCGCTTATTTTGAACACACACACACACACTCACTCTCACATCCACAAAAGTATTGTACACCCTTCGAATACTTTCTTTCCTGATAAAAAATCCATCTCAGACCGTCGTCATCCTGGCTAGACTGGTGCTACGTGACCTTATGACCTATCAGCCTGAAAACGTTTTTTTCTGTCCAAAAATCGATCCATATTATATTATATATTATATAAAAAGTCATTCTGAACACACAAGGCACAAAGTATTTTGATATGCAAGACATGTACAATTTAATATGACACGGGATGGTATGTAAGTTTTGAAGCGTCCGATCTCCTTCCCGTCTCAAGACTCAAAAGAGAGAGACACGGGGAGGGAGAGAGGGAGGAAGAGAGAGGGTAAAGTTAGATTCAAGGCAACTTTGACATTTTGTTGTGACATATTTTAATGTGAATCTTCTCTTTTCTCCCTTCTCTTTCGAAAATCTAACGGACGTTTAGCCGTCAAAAGGAAGTCGACTTGAAACTTCATACATTATAAATGAACACACACAAACACACTTTCACCCTCTCTCTAATTTTTTTACTTTCTCCACGAAATACAATATAGTCAATGTGTGCAGGAGGACAGAATAGGATGGCATGACACGGATGTAAGTTGAGCGGATACAAAACACTGTAGTTCCTGTCATACATGGAATCCCTCTTCCTCTTTTTTATATGGGTCACACACACACTCTGTGTGTGTGTGTTGTGAAGGATATTTAAGAGCAATCGACTTGTTTAAATATTTACCAAGATGGCCAGAATGTATATTCATAATTGCTTTTACATAAAAAAGAGAGGAGACACACACGCGTCTCAAAATAGTGACACTCTTTTTTCATACACGCTCATCCTTCACAAAGAGAGAGAGAGTGAGAGTGTGTGTGTGGACAATGGCGGAGGAGGATGGGTTATATTTCACTGCATTATAGACGACAGTATATTCTTAGAGGGAGGAAGAGAGAGCGTGTGTGTGAAGGGAATAGAGAGTGTGGCCTTAGTTTGAAAGAAGTTGAGTTAAATCAGGTTGTGTGTGTGGACTGACACGGCTATCGATATGCATCAGTCGTGTCGAAAGTAAAGACCCCCCTCCTCCTTCCTCTCCTTCTCTCCAATGAATGCGAATGCACCCGAGAAAGTTTTCTCCATGAAGAGAATGTGAAAGGGGGAGAAAGCCGAGAGAGAGAGAGTCTCTCACTCAACGGACTTACATCAACGTCGTCCCATGTTAATGGAAGTTTGATCTATAGAAAAACTCGTGTGGTTCCCAAAACTATGCACGCATTATCATCATCCATCCACCTCCCTCCTCCTCTCCTTTCTCCAGCGCGTCCTGGACGGACGTGTGTCTGAATAGAAGGGAAGGGTTGTGAACGTGCTTATGACTCGCAATAGCCATTAATAGTTTGTGTGTGTGTGAGAGAGAGAAAGAGAGAGAGAATCCGGGGCTGCGGGGCTGGGAGAGTAGGGCGCTATGCCAGTAAATTATGAGGCCTAATTTGCTGGCTCTTGTTGTAACCTCAAAAAATAGAATGTCTACATTATAACTGAGATAGAAAGTTAACAAAGCTTTTACTTGATTTGGCTACAGCTCCCCACACACAGACACACGTATACACTGTGTATAGATGCGTCCTACATCTACACACACACGGAGCGAGGGAATGTTTACAGAACTTTCTCTACACACACACACTGTACACAGACAGATCAACATGATGGACTGAGGTTGCATTAATTCTTTAATTCCTCCTGACACTCCCCAACCCTAATGGGTGTGTGTGTAGGATGCACGTATTCCTGTGAAGAGTTAGTGTGTGGAAAATGAAAGTTGAGAGAAAGGAGAGAGAAAGAGAGAAAATACCCTTACGCAAGTTTTTTGAGAACGACGGCTTTCTCTTTTCCTCTTCCTCTCTCTATACATATACTCTTTTTCTTATATGAAGCTGATCAATTAACACACACTCTCTCTCTGACCATCATACACCTATACACGTGTGTGTGTGGAAAAACTCTGAATGTTCTCCAATTTTCTCCAGATGTGCTTCCCAACCGCTACATTTACCTGAGGAGGAGGAACGCTTGAGAGAGTAGGAGAGAGAAAGTGTAAAAAATAATTTGAATAGTTTCTTGCATCATTTTTTGTAAGGTGTGTGTGTGCGGAGGTTGTGCAATAGTATGATATCAACTTGTATGCATGTGCCCCTTTCGTATTTGCCCCATTTCGTACTGTATAGGATTCCGAGGACGGGAATAATCTTATTGTAGAGTTTGTGTGTGTGTGTAATAGAAAGAGGGAGACTATTTTATGTGCTTTTCATGGCTTTGGCCCCCCTACCGACTCTCTCCCACCTCCATCTCCACCTGCATCCTCCCAAGTCTGGTGATAATAGTCTGTCCTTAAGTAGAGAAAGAGAAGGAAGAGGAGGAGGAGGGAGGAATGATGTGACTCGTTTCCCAGATGAAGATCAAAAGCAGTGCAAGCGAAGCTTTAATTTCGATTCCAATTTCAAAGGGAAGAGGGAAAAGGAGAAGGTAAAAAGCTTTGATATTCTAGTGCAAGAATAAACTAAGCAATTACAAATTCAATAGAGAATGAGGAAGAGGGGGAGGAGATGAGAAAGAGCAATTAAGAATTCCAAAAATTACTCCTCGCTCCACTACACACTGAGTTTCCATTCGGTTATTGCTTCAACCATAAAGGAGTAGTTTTCTTCTACCGTAATTGCCAAAATAAAAACCAAAGAAAACAAAGTTTTCAGTCTAATTTTTTTTAAATAGAAATCTGAATTTAGCAAACTTTTGGATTCTTATTATGACAGGAAAAATGGAAAATGGAAAGTCAATATTTGTAATTTAGTTTGCAATTACAGGTAGCTAACAATAATTTATTACTTTTCTCTTGACAATTAAATAGAAAGTCCTTGACCTCCCAGAGTGATCAACTGTAATCATAGTTAGAATCTAATTTAATTTTCTTAATTTTTGAACTTGCGTATACAACTTTCTCCAACACAAATCCTGGTACAAAAGGGGTCAACAAGAATAAATACGGTAGATAAGACAATGGAAAGGAAAAGAGCCTGGCTTTTGTGTATGAGAGGTAAAAACTGAATTTTTATATGGATTGAACAATGAATTTCTCTCCTGACTTTCTCTTCTCGCTTTCTAACTCGAGTGATTCTTTGAAGCTGTCCACTAATCATAACTCAATCCTAAACAATACGGAGTAGGGGAAAGCAGACAAAGAATTTCTTCTAGTATATGAAGGTATACACAATTCCAAAAATTGGAGACTCCATTTCACCACATCGTCCCACTGGTCGGAGAGAGAACCAAAACCACTGTCGTTCCCTCCACACCGCCCGCCCGCGTGTCTCTGCTCTGGAACAATTGTAATATAATTTGGGAGGAAGGAGAAAAGGATATATGTGTATTATTATATATAATATGGTAGTTTGAGGATGGTTGTTCCAGGTTAAAATTAAATTAGCTGTGTATGCTCTATTCTATTATATTATATTCCATCCCATACTCTTCTCCTGTTCATCTCTTGTGGTGTCAAGGAATGGCAATAGACCTGACAGTTTCATTTATTCTACTACCAATTTCCTTTGGTTTTCATTTCCTCATCTCAAAATTACTAATACTCCACCTACAACTTTCCCCCTCTCATCCATGTATTCAATTTATATTGTATTGTGTGTGTGTGTGTGTTTAAAGCACAGCTGTGTATATGGGTTGTAGTCTACTTTTGTCTGGGGAAAGAAGAGTGGATAGGAGAGTAGACATTTCAAACTATTCTAACTACCTACGCTCTCTCTCTCTCTTTCCTTGTGTGTTTTCTCATCCTCATCTTCCTCCACTTTTCCTTCTCAGATTGCCTCATAAAACACACAAGCACACACACAGGGTGAGTGGGCCATTGTAAAATCCTGGATGCTCTCATGTTCAACTTTAGATCGTGATCAGTCAGGCTAATTTTCCGTTGTCTCTCTCTCTCTCTATTCTTCCTTCACAACTCAATCACAATACACACAAATATTCTGAGGGACTGCTCATGTGCACTGGCATTGTGTGAGTTGGCAGAGAACAATTTGTAACAGAGAATAAACGATGTAACAGAGTATATTTCCATACACAAGACAGAGAGAGAGAGAGAAAGAGAGATGGTAAAGCCTCCATGATGTTAACCCTGCCTAGTTTATGAAAATCAATTGTCTATTTGTTCCATTCTCCCTCTCTCTTTGTGCTTCTTGTATCACTTGTCTCCCTCAAAATTGCAGAGAAGAAAGGAGGAGGAGATGTGAAGGCTAATTGAATAAAGTAACCTAGTTTTCTTTCCCTCGTCTCTTCCTCATCCATGCCATCATACAGCAGCAGTATGATATGCACACTTTGCAAAAAAAATAGTATAGAATTTCAATGAGCCCTCTTCCACACACACACAATATACAGGAGCAGGAGGAGGGTTACAAAGAAAGAGGAGACGGGGAGGAGGACTCCACTGTGTATTTACTCTATTACTCTTTCTTTTGTTGGCCAAGTTATTAATTAAATTAGCCTCAGCAAACAGGAGTGAGTGAGTGAGTGGGAACCTTAGACAATGTCCCTGTCATAACTCAGCATGAAAAATTGGAGGCGTAGTCAACAAGTCAAAAAAGACTCCATGTTACATGATATATGTGCTTTGAAATGATTCGCTGTAGAATTCTTGTTTACCGTAATTGTTATTGTGAGGCCCAGTCCATACATTTCAGAGGGATTCTTACTGAAGATTAGACTAAAGTAGGGCGCCACAACTGGAGTAATTACAGTACAGCAAATATTTCGATGATTCGTTGGTGGTTAAGAAACGTATTTTGTGCACCTCATTTCTTCGTATGTAAGTCAGAACTTTCTCCATCATAACATCTGTGCTCAGTATTGTATGGAATCTACAGTGAGTGTATGTATGATGTCTAAATTATATTTATATCTCAATGTACAATGCAGTCGACGCTGGACACTCATAAAAGTTTTGTCTGGGACAGACAGGACAAAAATAGAAGAAAGAGCGTGTATGGAATTTCTGCCAACGAAAAAAAATTTTCTCTGAGAGAAATCAGATTTTTCTCTGGAAAGCCCAAAAATTCTCCCAATTTTCAGTATTCTTGAGAATATGTCGCTCATTTTTCTGAACTTTCAGTAATTTCATCAACATTTCGGTTAATTCTCTAGTGTTTTCCAATCGTTTATAGTATTTTTCAGTGATCTTCAGTGATTTTTCAGTGCTTTATTTATTTTTCAGTGATATGAGTAAAATTTTCTCCGAGCCAGGCTCGGTAGAATGGCAAAAATTCCATGCACGAGAAAGAGAAGAAGAGGAAGGGAAAGAAGAAGCCATAATAACCATAGAATAGAGGACGTGTATTACAGAAGGATAAAAGAAAGTCTGCACAAACTTCTTCTTTCACTGACTCTCTTTCTATTTTTTAGAAATAGCTTTGAAATTCGGTCATGTCCATTGGATCAATTTAGTGTGTGTAGTATAACAGTTTGTAGCGCAGTATAACACACATTCCGGGAGGAGGAGAAAGGACAACGTAATACTCCCAAGGGAATAACTCTTCCCTCTCCTGATCCTGTTTTCCTCCCCTTTTGTGGAAACATGTACGACGATTGCAGTCCTGCTTGTGTGTGAATATTAGTGCTATGTACCTCTACACGATATCCCTTAGTTTTGAGAGGTGTATGCATTAAGACTAATCATAATACTTAATCAGCTTAGTTGAAGACTTTAGTACATGTGTGTGTGTGTGGTGTACACACAAGAGAATACTCTATAATATTCTAGCCACTCACTTTTATCCTACCTCAGTTTTCTCTCCCTATGTACGACTTTCCCTTCCCTCGCTTTCTCCCAATCCAACCAGATCCAAAATGGCAAAATATAAATTATAACATTTTAAACATTACATGGGCATCATGGTCTGTTTCTGTTTTCAGCTCCCGGTTTTCCCCGCAAGTATCTAGAGAATGCGGTTTGAGAATGGGAATGAGGGGAAAACCTTGAGAGACGTTACTCTTTAGAACTTAGATTGTGTGTGTGTGCGGAGAGAGAGAGAGAGAAAAGAGAAATGAGTGTTTTGGATATTATGATCAAATTGTTGAGAAAATTTTGGGTTGTGAAAAACACAAAAAAAGATGAAAGCTTTTCCCTCCCTTTTCCTTTTTCTGACTCTCACTTTGGGGTGATAAAGTGAGTGTGGAGTAAAAGTTGAATTAGAGAGATTGTGCGTGTGCGGGGAGAGAGCCGGAGAGATTATCTTGTTCATTTTTCTCTGCCATTTAGAATTATGAAAATGAGTTTTTTTCTAACTTTATAAAAAGGAAATTTAGAGAGGAGAAAGTAGAGAGGTGGTTTTTCCTTTATTTCATACTTTCCCCAAGAGTTTCTCTCTCAACTTTTCAAAGTATGTGAAAAGTAGTGACTTAGTTTGTATGCTGTGTGTTTGAATGTGTGTTTTTATATGATACAAAAATGAACCTTACATCGGCCAGCATTTCTGGTATATTTGTCACGACCTGCATGCCCAATATGCCCAGCTGCTCTCCGATTAAATTCAGCCAGAATGGCTTCGGACGGCTTCCTCACGAGCAGAATCGCCTTTTGAAACTGGTCCCGGGCGGCAGCCCCAGACTCATGTGTCTTCACGACGAGTACCCTGCCATCCTTGACGCTCTCAGCTGGAAACCCATTCCGAAGGAGCTGTGTCAGTCAGAGAAAAGAATAGAATGTGAGTTAGAGGCTCCAAAAGAAATTTTAATTTACAATTTTAATATCCAGATTATTCATGCATGATCAATAAAAAATGAGAGGGTATTATGAATTGATTCATTAAACTCACAGCAAAGTCTTTGTAAACGCTTCCAGTCAATATTCCTGCGAGAGAAAAAGAGTGTGAAGAGGTTAGAACAAAATCTGTGTACAAGGTTGCATTTTCCGTTTGATCATCAAGAGAAAGGAATTGAGAAGGAGAGGAGAGAAAGGACAGGTTAAATTTATAGATGAAAATTTTAGGCATAAAAATTGAAAAGAAGGGAGAGAGAAATCCCTGACCAATCGACTATGTATTTCTATAGTGTTTGCGTGACGGGTGGACTTTCACCACAGACTTTCGACACAAATGAGCCAAAGCCCACACACGAGCATTTTATTCTGTAAAGCGGGAGACACACATACACACGCAACACATAGGGTGATTCTCTTTGTGTGTGTGTGTGTGCTTGTTTGATGCAGTTAATGTGAGTGAGGACTGTGTTTGTGTTTGGTGGCCATGCATGAAGCAGAATAATGGAGAGAGTGAGTCAAAACACACACACACAGACATGGATGGGTTATATGTGTGTGATTCATATGCTGTAAACATCAAACAAAGTTCCAATTAAAAACGTCCCAGCTGGAACATTCAATAATATTTTACTTCAAAAATACCCGAGCAAATATTACGCCACTGTCGACCAGCTTCCATGTGTAAGGCTTTCACTTTTCTCTCTCTCTCTCTCTCTCTCTCAATATTGTACTTTTTGAAGAAGATTGCAACAACACATGGAGAAAGCAAAAGGGTTTGTAATTTAATATCAGAACGCACAAATTTTCTTTGGAAATTTAAATACTGTGGTTTTCATGCATATTCTAATAACAATTATGTTGGACTGAAAGATGTCCGTTACAAAATACTTTAGAGATTATATTTCACACACACACACAAGAGCTGTGTGTGCGTGTGTGCGAACCGCCTGTTGTGACAAACGGAATTCAAAACGTGTTGGAGAATGTAATTTCTAATTAAAACAAATTTTTTCCTATGTATGATCAATCTAAATCAAAATTTAAAAATAAAATGTTAAAAATGAAATCTGTCTCCCTTTCTATGAAAACTTGTAAGTGGTTCCCTCAAAAACATCATTCCAGTTAATCAAAGGTAAATTAATTTGGTTACGTCGCTCTCCAACTGATTTGCCCTTCCCTCCCTCCTTCATTTGACTGTGAAGGGTTGTAATTGAAATGAAGAGGCCACAAAGTCAAAATGTACCATCTCTTTGTGTGTAACGTTATGTTGGACGCGTGTGTGTGTGTTAGTATCTAATCAATTTAAGTAGGTAGGTCAGGCGGGGTGCTGGTCCAATTAGTGGCTCATACTTCTCATTAATTACTCATTACGCTTTTCTCCACTCGTCTTTTCTCTCGCTTTCGCCCTTCCCATCTCTCGCTTTCCCTGACACACATCGACATCCATTCACCTTGCTTAGTCTCGCCAGGGCAAACATGGCCATCGGCGTGATGCAGCAAATTATTTTGAAACATTCATAGTGGCCTGTGTACATGTAATGTATTATGTATAACACGGTCTCCCTGTGTGTGTAAGACATGATGCATAAGACTTTCTCTTACATGGAGGGACGACTTATAAAGGGAAGAACTGAATTGTGTTTCGTTTGCATTTATTAATTGTTCCCCTGTTGTCCCTTCTCTCCTTCCCCCTCGTACATGATTATAATGGAGTTAATAAACTTGGATTGGGACCCGAGCCCACGAAAAAGAGGGAGCGAGAGAGAGGAGCACGTTCATACAATTTATCCATGCGCAATCCAAACCAAAGCACGATTTTACTACTTACTACTCCACCACTAGGTCCTAATGAAGATTAAGGGAGAACCTGTGACTAAAATACACTGTCTCATGTATACACAATATATGTGTGGATGTACACGCTAAATGTACATACATATGAACAACCAATTGTACTCTCCCTTTCCAGTTAGCAGGAACAGTATTGAGTGAATTAAGACCACTCAATTCAATCGTTAGGGGTTAATTTGTGTGGCTAATTGAACCATGGACTGGGAATGACGCAGATGGGTACACACAAAAAGGAACCACACAGTATAAGTATGCCATTCCTGTTTGACAGTCAATTGGAATAGAGACAATTGAACATGATCAACATAATTAAAGGCCAACCACTGTACAACCATTTTTATGTACTGAGAGTGTTTAAAAGGGTACTAAAAGTGGATAACATATGTTGAAGTAAGGGAGATAAAAAAGTTCTGTCAATTCCTTCGTTTCTCTATCTATCCTTTACTACAATCACTGATTTTGAATCAGTCTCCGATTTATTGGTGTCAGTAGCTTTATTCGGGAGACAAAATTTTGAGCACCGTAAAATCACCTTTCGAATCCTTAGCTAGAAGTGAAAGTTTTGATTGGAATATAATTTTAATGATTATTGTGTTTAATTACTGCATAAAGAGGAGCTGAAAGAGTTTCGATGCCATTTTTGGAGACTAAATTTGACTGTAAACTCGCACAGGGTTTCAGCTGAGTTTTTACGGTGACTGTCAGGACTGATAACTCAGAGAGAAAGAAAAAAAGAGTGGAGAGAGGATGGAAGGGAAAGCCAAGAAATCCAGACCCCACTTGTCTTCCGCTGTCCTCCTCCTCCTCCTCACTTCCATGACAATGTGAAGACATGTGTGAGAGTGTGAGACTGATTTTTCTTTCCCCTATTCACTCCCCCTCTTTCTCGCTCCCTTTCTCCACGGAGACAAGGACTCGTCGCCGTCGGAGACTTTGACTCTGACAATGACTGTCGTTCTGTCTATTAATTATTTTACGCTTGTACAACGTACTCATCAAGTCCAAGACATTGAGACATGTGCTCTCCACTCTCCTGTCTTTCGTCTCTATGCTTATGGAGTGATGGAGAAAGTCAGACAAACTTTTCCTGTTATATTGAAGGCTAATTGTCCTGAATTTGAGGCTATTGATAGGTCCGACTGAGAGAGAGAGAGAGATGGGAACTGGTACTCTTGAGTTGGAGCTTTAATCGTAAACTGAAGCACTCTACTTGGGTAGTTTCGAACCGTCATTTAGCCAAGAAAAAATTGGACTAGCCAAGTCGTCTCCTCTTTCTGCGACTCCATTTTCTTCCTCGTCATATGAAGAATACAGAATTGGCTCCAGCCGCACACATATTCAATAAAGAAAGAGGCCAGGCATCACTTTTTACTGTCTTTCTCTTCCTCTTCTTCCAGATCAAAAATTTCTATCTTTATCTTGGAGAGTATGAGAGAAAAGAGAACTTTCACTCCATGCTACCAACATGGCTCTATAATAACATGGAATTAGAGTCTATTAAGTAGTTTCATGTGTGGGCGGGGAGGATAAATGATGAAAGAGAGATCAAGGTTAAAATAATAGTGATATTAGTCCTAAATTTTATAGTGGCCCATTCGTCACGTTCGATCTAGTATATATTTAAAATAACTCACAAAAGACAAGAATAGAGAGAGAGCATACGTCATTTCTACCACCCTCTTATATAAGAGTTATTTGTTACGAAGACAAGGAGCTGTACTGCAATGAATCCTGTTTTCCTTTCTTGGAAGAGATTTTGTGAGGAGAGGAGGAAGGATGAGTCCTTCAAAAGGCTTTCATTAACGAGGATTAGAAGTAGAGTTCAAATTACTGGATTTGAGTCATCAAAGTTGAGCTACTCGGGATATTGTGAGTAGTGTCGTTGTGTCGAATCAATTTTCTCATTTTCGCTCCAGGTCACATTCTATGTGTGTGTGTCGTGTGTGTGTGTGTGCAAGAACTAAAGATGCTCAAGAGTTTCAAATTAACTTCCAATCTATCACTCGACTTGACTCCTGCAATCAGCTCATAAATGTTTTCCAGGGATGTACCAACAATTCTGTATGCCGTATTTATTTCACTGAAACCCCGGTCACTATAAACGAAGCTCTAGTATAAATACAGAGAATTTTGATGATTTATTTTGCAGAGGTCATCATCCTTTTAATGACACAATTTAATTTAATGCCGTGTGACTAATAATCGAAATAATACACACACATGTTGACTGCATCCGATTGAACTATAGTGTGTCGTTATTTGATTTATTATCTCGGGCCCACCCATAATATCTCTCGATTCACAATTAACTTTCTCCTCAAGTATTCATTGCACAAACTCCCTTGCACTTTCTCCTCGAGCCTGAACATACATGCATGAGCCATACTTTTGTTTGTGTACAGTCTAAAAATTCTGAGGTAATGTTGACTCAACAAAACTCCTCGGAATTACTGTCCCAATTAGTTTAGTCTCGACCTTTCCTGAATGTATTCTGATTGAAATGACTTTCTCCCATCCCTCTTCCCTCTTACAACATTCGGACATCATTAGTGAGCCAGAGTCGGACAGTTTGCAATTACAATTGTTGGACTTGAAAAGGTTTGTGTATAAAATTCTGTATTATCTGAACACACACCCTCTCACTCACCCACCCACACACACACAGGCACACAAGGAAAGGAGTATTCTGACACAGACAGTTTTATCGGGAAAGGATTAATTGGCTAGTTTTTCTCCATCCCATTATGTCAGCCTTGAGGAGGTGGAGGAGATGAGAGTGAGCAATGTGCTAGTGAGCCGAGCTTACGAACACTATTGTGGTCCTCCTCCTCTTCTACACCACCACGAAGAACACACAGTCAAAATAGGATTTAGACATAAACTTTGGGCCCCAAAGAAGAAGAAAACCAAGACGCTCCACATTTAACTAGGGTATTCTTCAACACGACCAAAAAGTTGTGTCAGGGAAAGAAAGAAAGATAGGGTGTATGTGCGTGTGGCAGGGTTTAAGTGTTACAGAAGAAGGGATGAGATAGAGGAAGACAGGGAGGGAGAGAGGAGGATGAAGACAGGAAATGGGGATTCTTAGAGTACACATAAAACATAAAAGCATTTTTATTATATTCTTCGTATTTATTGGCACGGTTCATGAGGACCAGGAGAGAGAGAGAACAAGGAATTTGAGCCGGATTCGGAGACTCGAGTGTAAAGACACATACTTTCTCTTTACAGATGTACTTCAAAAGTCGGTTTGAAAATTTTACCGTACAAGTGGAAAGAAAAGCCGGAATTGTGAAATGAGAAAAATTGTCAACGATTTCAGAAAGTATTATTTAATTATAGTAAATGAAGAAAGTACTGATGAAAGTCAACTTTCCAATCATTTCCGACCTCACTATGCTATTCTTTGGGTTTCAAGCGAGAAAATAATTTTCATTCACCGAACAAGTAATAACAAAAAGATTTAAGAGAGTTGGCTTCTAATAAAGTTTTTACGGTAAAACTCCACACACAACATTTCCCTACTATTTCTCCACTATCCACTCGTCTGCGTCTGTATACGTGTGTCTGTGTCATGATGAGGTGCGGTTTGAGGTAGAATTACCGCTCCCAGTCAACATCTTGTGTGTGTACTTTTCACAGTCGTCTCAATGTGGGGAAAAGTAAAAGCGGGTGAAAGGAGACTCTTGCTCTCTGTGGCTGGGATACACACAGTGAAATGACAGAGGAGACTATAACCGCCGGCCGTTAACTGTACAAGAAAAATGATACGATGATGAAAAGGCAGACTGCAATAAAGCAATAGCAATAGGAAAGGAATAGAAGGGAAAGACTCAACTAAAGTTGTTCCTCTCTCTCTCCTTTCCTTTTTATAGAAGGACGAGAAGACTGTCAAGGGAATTTCCACAGTGTTTTATATAGTCCGACTTTCTCCCCTCCTCTCCCTCTCCATTTCTCCGACTTTCACTCTCTCCCCCTCTCCCTGCAGTGCACTAATGATGTGCCAAATGTCAATAATTCGTAACTACAGCTCTTGTGAATTCTGAATTCAACTCTATTATTGGTTGATTAATGACTAGGAGGGAGTTCATCCGGCATTAAACCGAACCAAGCCGCTCACCTCCTTAATAACAAAGAGGGAGAGGGAGACGTGGAGTGAAGGATCAAGTACCACCTCGATCGTCTGTGTACACTCACAAACACACACACACACACACGTGTAGTGAGTGTACCGGAGAAGGTTGGAGGTTAAGTGTATAATGGGGGGTCCGGGTCTTTCAGTTAAAGAATAAAGAGGTTATATATGCGAGGGAGAGATTAGTGGATAGAAAGCTGGAGGATTTTGTGAGACTCAGGAAAGCGGAGAGAGAGAAAGTGGAAATCAAATGGAGAAAGGGAGGTGGGTGAGAGTGAGAGAGAGTGAGAGTGGGCGTCTACTTAGATGTGAGTGACAGACTCCAGAATTTAGCAAGGACAAGGAAGGAAAGGGGTAGAGCAGAGCAGAGCAAGAACTGAGGAGGAAGTACGAGTATTAAGGGGAAGGAGAAAGTAAGTAGGACGTAAAAAGGTACAGAGTGTAGTGAGCTGTGCCATTTTCTGAATGAATTGCATCAAACTACTTAGGCACCATATTATTTGTCCCTTTGTCCAGGATTTATTGGCGACTGGGAATTAGACCGGATGAACACACCGAGAAAGTTCAAAGTGAACATACACCCTCCCCGTACACATTTCGACCCGAACAGAGTACATTGCACTGTTAGTACACACACACACACACTTTCCAATCTCCACTTGTCTAATGGGGAAATTGTTAGTACATTCCCGGAGTCATCAACTACTTGGAAAGGAGAGAGAGAGAAAGGATGGTGCAAAATAATAGGGAAAAAAATCTCTCCAATTGGAAATGGCCAAAGAAATCCTGACCCTTGTGTGTGTGTGTGTCGGGAAAGAACTACATGGACATTATTTCCAAGAACTTGAATGACAAGGACTTAAAAGTCTACATGAAATTTGGGTTAAAAGACCATGCACTTTAATGTCACTGCTCAAAAAAGTACCGTAGGATTGTGCGGCAGGATTGGAAAATGAAAACCGTTGTCATGTCAGAGTTCAATTCATTTACATTAAAATTGACAATTTTGCATTGTATTATTATACAAATGAAAAAAGGTTTTTGAAAAGAATTTCAGCAAATAATTCTCTCAATGAATTCAGAATGAAATGAATTTTTGAATACTTTCTTTAAAATTTTTCCTTTTGTCCCAGTCTTTTTGCGAGGTCTTATTAAAATTGCATGTTTTTTCTGTTCCAGCAATACTTTTTGTTACAATCAAAAAAGTTGATAATGGGACTGGGAGAAGGATCCAATTTTACGGTAGTCACTTCAAATTACACAATATATTGGACAGGGACAGAGGAGATAGAAAAGAATTGAAGCTTATGTGTGTGTGTCGTGTCGTTCAAGAAATTCAGTTTCAATTTTACATTCATGGGATTTTACAATGTATAATGGAAATGGGATGAAGATGGGATGCGATGGGGGATGAAGGGGGAAGAAGAGACGGAGGAAAATGTAATTGAAGTCTCTACTGCCTTGAGCCAAAGGTATTTACAATTTCTAAGATTATCAAAGCCAATAGAGATGTGTGTGTGTGTGTAGTTGTGTGACGGGAGTTGAATGGGAGAGACACGGAGAGGAGAAAAAATAAGAAAGAAAATGAACTGGATTAGAAAACAGAAATAGAAATAGACAGTGACGGTGGTGGAAGAAAAAAAAAGAGAAAGTGAGTGGCTGGTATGACTTTCCTCTTGTCTTTCTCTTGCCTACGCATTACGATTATGATGATGTGGGTATGGATCCGCATAAACAAAAATGGAAGACACACACGGAGAGAGAGAAAGAGAAAAATCTTCCCTGTCGTTATCCACAAAATTGGTTGGGATGAGTTAGTGCTGCTGGTGGAAAAAATATGTAGGCAGTTCTAACTCCACGATATTGATAAGTGGTGGATCTATCGACTATTGGAAAGACGAGATGGAAGACAAAAAATAGATAAAAATGCTGTCAACTTGGCTGTACTTTTCATTAGAAGAGACAGAAAATTATTAGATGGAAACAAGATGAGGATACAGAAGGAGAGAAGGAGCATTACGGCTGAAATTGAGACAAAGAGAGAGAGAGAGAGAGAGAGAGACTTTCTCTTAGATATGAAACTCATATGGGAGAAAATGTGTGCGAGGGTGGGAAGGAAATATGGAACGTGGCAGAGTAGAGAGAGAGAGAGAGAGAGAAAGGAAGAAAAAGTGTCCCACTGAAGGCTTTCTCTAGTTTTTCCTTTCTCGTCTCCTCTCGGAAGAAAATTGTTTTCTCTGGAATTGGCTGAGTTGTCAAAGAAATGGCCAAGTATTGTATTGGAGCACACATCCTGGGAAGTCTCCTGAGTATGTACTCCATGTATGATGTATAGGATAGAAACGATTCCACAAAAAAATTCTTTCTCTCTTTCTCCTGATCCCAGTCATAGGCACTCTACTCCTTCAAAAACGAAGAAATGGGAGAACGAGTGAAAAGAAAGGAGGAGGAGAGAAAGGCAAGGTAAAGTTCGTCAGTTTTGTTTATACATCCTTTTTTCTGTTGAGAAATGCTCAGTCTGACTTTGGCGTTCAGTCAGAGAATCGAATCCAGACTCCTGAGTTTTTGTCGCTTTCTCTTTCCCCTCTCTCTTTCTCCGTTATTGGAAAGCTTAGAGTGTTCAAGCTATACAAGAAGGAGGAGGAGGAGGGACGGACGTAAATAAACAGCAGGAGGAACATCAACAGAAAAAAAGATTGCAACCGGAAGCGTTATTATCTCTTTCACTCCCATCCTCTCTCTCTCATAGAGAAAGGAACAGTGTGAGAGAAAATAAAGTAGGGAGAAAAGTGAAAGCGTCACACTATAATGAGTTCACCCACCGTTTGTATCTTCTATTAGGACTCAATGGAATGGATACACCATGGATATAATAAACTATAAATGGGACACAAGTACAAAGAGGAAGCGAATCAGGCTCATAAAGTACATTTTTTCTCACACACAAAAAAACCTCTTACATCAAATCACATTTTTATTTAACTGTCTTCAGCTGATGGTGCTGATGGACCCTTTCGTGACAGCCTCAGCGTATGGCACACTATTTATTATTTGTGTGTGTGTGTGTGAGGGAGAGACAAAGAGTTCCGATGATGTTTTGGTGTATTAAATTTTCTTTATATTTATTAAGACATGGAAACTGTCAGAGAGGAAGAGAGAGAGAAAGTACAGGTGGAATGACTTTATGAAATTGTGTGTGTGCTTGTGAAATGGAGAAAGAAGAGAGGGAAGTTGAAAGTGAGTGTATTTACGGGTAACATGATTAAGCTTATAAATCCTAGGGATAGTGCAATAAAGCTTTTTGAACGAAAATTCTCTATACACCATTACACTGCCCTCGTCTCCCTGTATGCTGAGCAACTTGTTCAGGGAGGCAGGCAGGTGTGTTTGTATTGTGTGTGTGTGTACCGTTGTGTGTCGTGTGGGGGGGGGAGAGGAAGAGGTGGAGAAGGGAAAAAGAAGAGTGTCAGAACTTATGTTGGACTTTCTCCCTCCTTATATGACACTGTAAAATTGTCAGGATAAAACTTTAACGACTATGTTACAGGGAGAAGGAGGGAGAGGAGGAGAGAATGACTTTCTAGGGCTTTTTCCAGTTGTGTGCAGTCGACAATCCTCTCCGTGTACATTCTGAATAAAAAAGGGAGAGAGAGAAAGTGTATAGAAAAGAGAAGGAGAAGAGTCTGTATTTTTCTCCCCTGTTGAAAAAAATGAGAATAAACTAAAATTGAGAGCATGTCTACTGTATTAACAAAGAATGGGATGTGGAAGGAGTTGGACTCACACGCAATCTAACCATCCATCCCCCTTTTTTCATAAGTATAACTAAAATGTTGTGTGGAATGGATGGATGAAGCAGGGAAAAAGAGTACAATGGAGATGCTCCATTTTACTATTTCCAGGTTAAAATTCCTGTTGCTCAGAGATGGAATTTTTCCCACTACTACTCTAACATCAGCTCCGTTGATACCCTCTGAACTCTCTATTCCATATTTTAATATTGTGAACCTTTCTTCACACACACACACAAGCACATTAGATACATGCTCACAAAATGACTACACGGAAAATCTCTCACTATCTGCATGGAAAAACACAGCTGACCACTCAGTCTGTACATTCTCTGATGCTCTCACTGCAGCTTACACTACTTTCTCCTCACTTGTGCGTGTTTTTGTAATATGTATACATGTACGTGTAGACTGGAGTTCACTTTGGGGCTTTCGTGATTGAAAGCTCATTTACATGGAGTTTGTGGATGAGAGGAAGGTTTTTACAATGAAAAAAGAAAGAGTAGCAGCACAGTTTGGCATTTGCATATTCCATACATTCTCTCTCTCTCTCTCTCTGGAGAATCAAAAGTAATGATGAAGGTGGCAAAGCTTTCCCCTCTCGCTTTCTCTCTGCTCTTCATTCTGCTCACTATGTACATGTACGTTGGTCTCATTGAGTTGAGCCATATTTTTGAATTAGTGGAGAGCTCATGAATATTTTAGCCTGAGAATTCCTTAGTGTGCCCACAAGATGAATTGTTTTCACTCTCTATCTATCTCCTTCACATATATTCCTCTTTTTTTTTCTCTCTCTCTTTCACGGAAATAGTCCTTCACCTTCAATCTGTATGCCTTTATTTCCTTTCTCCCGTCTCGTCAAATTCATAGCCAGGTTTTACTGTACAGTTGCAAAAAATGAAGTTATTTGACTTTTAAACTTTCACTCTTTGCCTCCTCATTTTCTTTTTTGCAAATTGCCGGTTGTCAGCTACCCCTCTTGACCTTGTCTTTGTCCTGTTTTTGTGTTTATGTTGTAGGACCAAATTAGATAGAGAAGAATAAAAGATTGGAGAAAGAGATGAAAGTGCAAAGACGAGAAATTTAATTTAATTCTCCTCCTTCTGGTATGTGAAGATAAATGGAAGAACTACAGGGCATTGGTATCACGCACACACACACCATTTTAATTTCTGCAACCGAGTTGCAGAGAAAACATACAAAGAAAAGTGAGAGGGTGTGTGTAGTGCATATTTTGAACAGGGCTTGTCACTTGAAACTCATGGAGAAACATGAGAGGACAAAAACGGAGGAGGATGAGAAGCTATGCAACGTTCAATTAATGAATTTTGCTTTCGATACACAGGAATAGGGAGGAGAATGCAGAGAACATGATACGGAGGGAGGGATTGAGCTAGCCTGAGATAGAATGGAAAAGTCGTAATTTCTTTATTTGCCCTCCTCCTCCTCCTCCAGATCCGTTCTCCTCCTCCTTCTTTGTTTTATCGAGCTAGCAGGTGTTTATGTAATTAATTCTTTCCTACACAAGGATGTGTGTGGAGTATTTAACTAAATATGTACTCAGCATCAATACCGAAATTGCAAGAGTGGCTCTTTCATATTGGATATGGTGAGGAGTGAGAGAGGAAGTTAGAGAAAGCTTGAGTTAGTCAGGAGGAAAATGGATAGCGGAATATTACACATGATGGGGAAGGAGGATGTGTGTGTATTTTGTGCTGTAACAAAAAAATAAAAGCTTGATTTAACAGGGAAGAGGTGCTTTCAATTTCACTCTTCAATTTTCTCTCCCCTCCCACTCACTCTCTCTCTCCTCCCGTGTTAGCTTCATAGCACAACCTAATTCCGTTTATAGGTGTATTACTCCTCTCTCTCTCTTGATAGACTACTTCGATGTTCTCCTGTCTTCTTTTCTTCCTCTTTTACAACCTCCTCTACTCTTTGATAGCTTTCTCCCTCTCTCCCTTTAACCAGTCATTCACCATTTTCCGTGAAATGTAATACATTGCAAAACAAGAGTGTACAAAATTCTGTACCTTTTTTTTATAAATAAAGATTCGAAACGTGACGCTCATCACATTTATTTTTTTCTCTCCCTCCCCTCCCTTTCCTTCCATCTTTTTCAAGCTTTGAATTTGCACACGCTACTTTCTCCATCCAACCTTTTCCTTTACACACACTACCACTTTCTCTTTAGAGGCCTCTTCCTTCAAAAAATTCACTTCCAGGCTCTTGTGAGGCAACCACAGGAACATAGACAGTGTGTCTGACACACACACACACCAGTAAATGGGGTTGGAGCACTCCCAGCCATATTGCATGTAGTGCTTTTATTCTTATTTTCATTTGAGGCTCCTGAGTACTACCATCATAATCAAAAAATACATATAGAGACACACCACACGATGACGACCACCATTCAGGTTCTTATATTCTGTAAAATTGAGGAAACACGAAAGAGGGAGATCAAAAATGTTGGACTTCGAGAAAAGTGCAAAAAAATCTGGTTATCACGACCCTCCTCTCACTATGCTCTGTAATGTGTCATGCCTCTTACAAGCCATGGAGGAAGACAGAAGGTCGCAAGCATCAAGCTTTTCGTCAATAAGCACGAACTTTCTCTTTTTGGAAAATTTGTTTCTGTACGACTCTTCTTATTGTCCTAACGGAGTTTTTTGCATCCTTGTCCTAAGTTCACATTTCTTTTTCTTGCGGGGAAGAGTAAGATTACAAGAGGAAAGAAAGGTTCAACATGAGCCAACATTAGAAACAAGAGCGAGGCAGAGCAAACTGGATCTCTTGGGTTCCATACAGAAACTTTCCCTCTTTCTGTTTGTGTCTTTTTTAATGTACATTCAAAACATAGGATTCAAGGAAAGAAGGACGAAGCGAATATGGAATACAAAGAGGATTTTTATTTTTTGAGAAAGAAAAAACTGGACGGAAAAAAATACAAATGTTAAAGACACAACGGAGTTTTGTGATTCTCCAAGTTTCTTTCCCTCTGATATTTGTCTTAGGCTTTTCTCAACAAAAGATTTTTTTTTGGATGACGCAGGTACAGTACATATTGTAGCCATGGTCCAGCATCATTTTTTTCTACGCTCTTTCCTATTTTTCATGTTCAGTGAAATGTTTGGACAATATTCTAAGGGTTTTTTGTCGTTCGTCTTTTTCGAGGGCTAATAGGGGCACAAGGAAGGAAAGTAAATAAGGGACACTTTATCCGATTTTTAAAAGTAGGGAATAGTACAGTACAATTTGTTTAGACTGGATGAGAGAAAATAGTTTTAGTGTTGTTGTGTGGTGTAGAATTCGTTTCAATATTTTGGAAAGGAAAGGATGGACATGGAAAAAAGATCCACTTTTCCAAGGAATGATTTTCAGAATAAAGAGAAAGGCATCTTGATGATCATAGAAAAATAAAAATATTTATGAAAACAAGTATAAAGTGAAAGTCACCTGTTGACAGTTGAAGTAAATACCGAAGCCTGTAAATAATCGCAAAAAATATGAAATTAATTTTACAAAAAAATTTCTGCCGCCTCAATTAATGTAAAAAAATATTGCGAAGGTTTTAACGTCAATGTACGTCAACTGTCATATTTGTAATTAATTTTTTTAAAAAAGATATCTGGTTTCAAAATTGGGGCTTCCAAACGAACGCAGGAACTCTCAATAATAAACGACATCTCAACTCATTCAATAAATGAAACCTTTATTGTGCCCTTTTTCTCGCTTACCAAGTATTGCCACTGCCTGGGAAGCTGGCGAGAGCGACTGTAGGTCCTGGTTGATCACGATAATGGACTGGCACACACTGTACAATAAAAAGGAAAGACAGAAAAAAAGTAATAATAATTTTGTGCTGGCTCGAAATTTGAGGTAATCCCCCCTGTAGCATATATGGGTGTGTGGAGAAAGCAAGGAGAGAGAGAAAATCCTTCTCTACTTTCTAAATAAAGGGGGGAGAAAAAAGAGGACGCACATTGGGTCGCCTTACCTTGAAAATAGTTCGACTCCGCACCATATCATTTATTGAGCTCACATCCCGACTTGAATGTACATTAATTCGAGAACCTCCTCTACTCCGTTCAATTGTTATCATCCCGGGTCCCAGGCTATTGTTCCCCATTCGTATGCTCGAACCGTAGGATGAGTCCATGAAAGAGCCATTCTGAAAATTGCAAAAAAGAGAGAGAAAATTTATTTTACAAATTTCCCAACATCTATTCATGTACGTACATATGTACCTTTCTCATGCACAACCATGGATAACCTACAAAATTTGATTCTCTATTTTTACTCTCTAACTTCATTTCCAAGTTCCTCCCTTTAAATTTAAGCACGTTTTCCTTTCACCCACTTAATATACACAACGTGTTTGTATCTACTATGTGTTTGGGGAAAAATGTAGAACCACACATTGTACATTATAAGTAGAATTCTTCATGAATTCATTATTCTCAATTCTCCTCTCTAAAAATACCCCTCAAAAATGAACTTTTTCTTCCCATGACCTCGAAGGTGATTGACTCAATAGAATTTATTGTCGTAGATATTTAAAGTTCTCTGTTTAATTACTTTCCTTGACAATAATTTGAGTATTCGGAGCCTCAATACAAAAATGGAACCATTTTATTATATTGTATTATATCAAAGGGAGAGGCAATTCCAGGGATTTTTGATTGTGTGCCGGAAATAACCGGAATTTTCCAATTTCTTGAACACCCCTGACACAATCCTTTGTCAAGCCAATAGCGAGAAAGAAAGGGTTTTTTGCAATTTTTAATCGTTTCCGGAAAATTGCTATTTTGAAATCCGACGCTGAAATTCTTAATCAAATTCTCCGCGTTCAAAAAATTTGCACTTCTCTTGAGAATTGCAATTTCCACTAAAAAAATTTGCAGACATATTTAAACAGTTTACAGTGTAAACTGCAATTGCCAGATTATTGTGAGAGCAAACAAATTGCAAATTTTTTAATCATCTTTAATTCCGCTATGCCACTGTCTACACCCGACAATTTCTCTTGGTTGTCTTCATTAGAATTTAGAATCGACTTGGATAATTGACACTGTTTGTTTATGAATGAGGGAAAGAGGACAGGAAGGAGAGAGACGATTTAAAGTTCTCATTTAGTTTCACAATATTCGGAGGGAGATCAAGCTGAGATGTACACACTACTCCATTGTTCATATTTCCTATTGTGTATTGTGTGTCTCTCTGTATGGGTCTTTCCTTGTCTGTAGTATCTTAAGATGTTTTCCTTGACAACAGATTTACTCCATTGTTTTGTTGGCCCCTGTTTAGTGGATGAGCCAAGATGGAGAAAGTGGAGAAGAACAGTTTTAATACTTTAAGTTGTAAAAGGAAAGAGAAAGGAGAATAGGAGGGAGGAGAGATGGAAATGTGTTTGTAGCTAATGTATTTTTCTGTCTCTCTGGCTGAGTCTGGCTAAAGTTGAGACAGAAGAGGCGTAGGGGACTTGTCATCTCACAAAAGAGAGAGAATAGAAAGTCTATTCTGTTAGCATGTTAAAAGAGAGAAAGAGGAGAGGGATGGAGAATAGAAGGGATGAATGCGCGTTATGTGCTATTAATATAAGTTATTGTCACAGTATAAAAGTAAGGGTTATTATCCGGACGACATTGGAGTGTGGCAAGATGACTCAAACTGTGAGATGCGTGTGTGACAGGAAGGAGGAGGAAAAGGAGATGCCTGCCAAAAACTTGGACCTCACTCCCACGCACTGGCTTTCGCCAACAAGATATGTACAAGAATAAATGCAAAACTGACAAACACACATAGAGTTAGAGAGAGTGAGAGAAAGGGAGACAGATACGCAATATACATTTAAAAATAATTCCTCAACTTCTCTTATAATTAATTCCGTTTTCCCACTCCTCTCTCCCTCTCATGGATCTCTGGCCCCTCAGGGGACATTGAGAGGAGAGAAAGTGGAAGAAAGTGTGGAGCGTCACTCTCGCCTTTTTAAATTGAACCAATTACACAAATTTTCCTTGAAATGAAATATCCTCACTGCCCCCTTCTCTCCACTTTCAATTTTATTTAAAAAACCATTTGTTTATTAATTAATGAAATTCGGAGGAGGGAGAGGGAGGGTTTTTAGAACTATGCGAAAAGTTTGTCTCCCTCCCCCTCCTTTTATCTTTCTTGGAGAATGAGGAAGAGACTAGAAAGAAAATTAAAAAGTAATATGAAAGAGAGTTAATATTAAGACTACACTGAAATTCACTCACATTTCTTTTCCATTGTCTCTCCCTTTGTGTGTTTCACTTTCTTTCTCTCTGCGAAAATGTTGTCTCAAAAAATTCTCGACAGCCTACAAAATGATAGTGCCACAAGTTCTTTCTCCTCTTCTCCTCGTTCTCCTCCTCGAGGATGATAAAAAGAGATAGAAAGTGGCATAAACGAATTTATTCCTGACACTCTTCAAGTGACGCCTTATTTTTCATCTATTACACGAGGTCATAGAATTTTCCTTTTTCCCCCTCTCTCTCTCTCCTTTCTTTTCTCCTCAGATACGTACATACGTGTGTGTGGTCTGACTTTACAAACAAATGTTCCTCACTTTCTCTCGTTTTTTTGTTTGTCTACCTTTTTTGTCTTGTGCACGGGGAAAGGAAAAGAGGGAAAGAGGAATATTTTGTGAAAGTCTTCCCTCCTGTCTTATATCCCACAGACCCCAATTATTAATACTACATTTTTAAGAACTTTTAATATTGTTAGAGAAGGGAGATATCAGTACATAATGTTGGAGGATAGGTGAAGGGAAGCTTATGGAGGAGGAAATAAGAAGACTTTGTTTTCCATACATATAGTATGAACAGACAAGGATAGGGGTGCGTAGACCAAGACAACTGATAGGGAGGAGGAGGAGAGAAAGCTGGAGGTTTTCGGAAGGAAAATGGAAAAATGGTCCACAATCCACAATGAGTAATGGTTTGATGTGGTTCCTTCCCAGTTTGAGTTGATGGCCGATAAAGCTGGAGCTTCCCTGCCTCCTTGTCTTGTCTCTTTCCTGCCTGTTGTATGTATGGGTGTGTGTGTGTCGGAGCTCTTCTATTACGTCTTCTTAGCTGTTTATTTATCTTAATGTGTGAGTCATGAAATGCTTAGACCTTGAGAGAGAAAATGTATGGACTTTGGGAATTTTCCCACTTTCCCCTTTATCTATTTCTCTGTTCAGGAAAAAAAACCCTGAAAGAATGTAGAGGGGAAAATCACACACACCCACACACACACATATGCATGCACATACACCATACCCAAACAATACTTTCCCCATGGTTTTGAGTTTGTGTAAGGAGAGACAACAGTCGGAATACTCAATGAAGTATGAACATATGGTGACTCATATACATCCACACAACCATAGACATATGTCGGTTGTATGTAAAACAATGTGAATTGAACCGGTCCTTAGCACTGCTTTCTTTTTCCTCCACTCACACACACACGAGCTAGGAGTGCCGTGCCAAAGATTGGAATTTGGAATTGTGACGAGAAAGAAAGCAGGAGAGAGAGAGAGAATATCTCGGAAAATATTCATGGGAGAAAATTGCATGACTATTATATACATGTGTGGAGAATGAGAGAGAGAGAGAGATGGTGGAGTGGTGTGTGTGTGTGGAGTGAGTGTGTGTGAGTGTTTCTCAACGAGGACGAATCTCTGCATTTATAGTTTTGTACTAAGGGAAAGATACAAGGCATCCATGCGAACTCCACTCTCTCTTTACTTTCTTTAAATTCCTTTCTTCGAAAACTCTCTCCTTGTTATTTCTTCCCTTTTCCCCCGTCTCACAAAGACAGAGAAAATACTCGAAGAAAAAGACGGCGGCTGCTGCTTCTGCTGCTACATGGAACATTTAATCGTTTCTTCGTGTGTGTGGATAGGCAAACCCACTTTTTTGTACTCTGTTTCCATTGAACTACCTCCCACAAATATGTGGAGTGGAGGAGTGACGAGTGTGTGTGTGTGAAGTGAAATACACTTATAAACTCTGAATTTCAATCAAGTGGAAAAAAATATGTTTGACGAAATCCGAGTAAACAGGGATACGTGTACTACAAAATACATGGAAAATGAATCAAACCAATTTTTCCAAAAGAATGGTAACAAATCCAATCTCTCTCTCTCTCTCTCTCCTTTCTCCTTTCTCCAATCTTTCTATACCACCAGCTCGAATTCACATGACGAGTGAGAACTCCAATATCGCCACTCAAAATTTGCCAATTTATTAAATCCGTCAAAAAAAAGTAATTTAAATTCCTCGCTCGTTACAATGGACAAGAATATGTATGAGTAGGAAAAATAATCTCTTCCATATTTTCTCCAAAATTCTTGGTACTAAATTGTCCTTACATATTTGAATAAACTCTTCTCCCTTTCACAAAGTGAACTCATCAAATTTTGTTCACATATGGATACTGAGATGAACTCATAATGGTCGTCAAAAACCTTTCTTTGTCATTCATCTACATCTGGATACGTACATAATGTTTTTAAAGACGAAAAAGGGTCATATCACACGATTTTTGGGAATAATGAGGACTCTCTTCTATTCCTCAGTTTCCTCCCTTTTGTCTTTGGCTAACAGGGCGAGACTGCCTAGTGGAAAAGATGAGGAGGAGGAGGAGAACGGATGAAAAATAAAGAAGAGGAAGAAATCTCTCTTTTCAACTCGCCTTACACTGAATGAGTCTCAGTGAGAAGGGGAAGGGGAGACAGAGAGAATGTGACAAGCATAATTTAATTCATAGGTCTACCTATGAGGAAAGTCAACTTCACTCTCCTCCTCCTCCTCCTCTTCATTACACACCACAGTAGACTGTCTCTCTGACGTTCGTTAAGTCATTCAAACTCAAGCTTCCAGGTAAAAGCGGAAGAGTCAGAGGGAGACGTGTGCGGTAGACACTAATGCTAGTATAACACACATCTACATACCCATGTTTGTGTAGAAGGAGGGAATGTGTGTGTGCAATTTGATCCGTCTTTAAAGAGAGAGAGAGAGAGGAGAGAGTTCCATCAAATCAAATTGATCTCCATTACCGTTGTGATGCCAACGACTTGCTTTGAGCCTTCAATGTCACATTAAACTCTCTTTCTCCCTTTCTAGGCTTTCAAAGACATCTTCCAACGTTCTGCCCTAATGTCTCAAAGATTATGATTACGGTCTAGTGCTTAAGAAAGGAAAATGTTCTTTTTTTCATGTTCAACATAAAAATAAATTATTTTCTTCTCATTCCCTTTCAGCCTCTCACGACCACAGACACATACACACACACACGCCGAAGGGAGAAGAGCCTTTTAATAATGGCACATTTCTTATTACAAACTGTGTGTGTGTGACTGTACATGAGCCACGCTTCTAAAAACAACGGAGAAAGTCGGAGAGAAAGCATCTCGCCCTGTCTCCCTTCCTAACCACTATAACATTACATTATATATGCATCTTGTACTCAATTACAAACTATTATATTAAAGTTTGAGGGTTGCGGAGAGCTTTTCTACTGTCATTTTAATTTTCCATGTGTTTGTGTATGTCTTTCTTTGAAAGAGAGAGAGAGAGAGAAGTAAAGGGTGGAATTTGTCCTGACCTTTTTTTCTGTGCACTACAGAAGCACTAGGAAAGGGGAGAAAATTTTCCCAAGGGATTATATGAGAAAGCTTATTGAAATGAATAAAAACAGGCAATATCAGGGAAAACTGTGTGTGTGTACTACTGTGTACTGCGTACTGCTAATAATTTGATCAAAAAAACTATTAAGGCTCATGTCTAATATAATATAAAATGCTTTTATAAATGCTTCTTCAAGATAAAAAAAATCCACGATGATGAATTTTCCTCTCCACTTGAACTCTACACAGGAATAAAAACACAAGAGCACTCTCTCTACATGTGTATTTGTTTGTACGGCTTCCTCTCATATTAAAATGTACTCATCCGGCTGATCAATAAGAAAAAAAGGGAGGAAGAATGAAAGGGACGGTTGGGGTCGGAATTAAATTAACATTGTATAATGGGAATATCATGGAGGAGGAGGAGGAGTCTAAAAACACAAAAAAAAACACCTGGAACAATCATTATACAAAAGGGAGCAATGAACATTTTGTGTGTGTGTGTGTGTGGAACATTTTTTGAATCTGAACAAACAACGTCTTGTTGTTTCAGACACACACACATATACGAAAGTTCCAGTCTTTTTTGTCCGTAGGCCATTAAATTCGGGAGACAAACATGGGGGAATGTGTGTGTGTCCTGAGTGGAGGATCAAGGAAATGGAGTATTGAGTGGCTGAGTCATGACGATGATGAGTTTGAGTTTTTTTTTCTCTCATCCTCCATTACAACGTTTGAGCGGATATTTAGGAATTCGATCAATAAGCATAGCCACTTAAAAACTCTTTTTCCTCTCCGTGTGTCCCTGTCTGTACAAAACACAATAAGGCACAGAAGACAAAATGGTCGACCGGGTGTGTGTGTGTTTGGAGGGTGACTCGAAAAAACAACAACAGCAGAACAGAGAGAAGGGTAGGCAGAGAAAAAAAGTGAAAGTGGGAAGACTAAAAAGAGGAGAGAAAACTCGGGTCATGTTTTCATGCAATGGGCTTCTTCAAGATTTTTTTCCTTTCCCTTTTTTTTAACTGCTTGTGCTTTGTCTGTTCTTCCCTCTCTGTCTCCTCTCTCTCCTCCTGTAATATTCTCTTAACTTATTTTATCATGCTTATCAGACGCTCCATCTAAAACCAGGGAATGCTGAGGGGAGCTTTGGTACATAAAAGTTTGGGTTGTGTGTGGGTGTAAGAAGAGAGAGAGAGAGAGAGCGGGGGAGGGGGAATAAATAAAGGGAAGTTTAGGGAGGATATACTGAATTATCTTTCCAAAGCCACGTTCACTACTTTCCAAACGGAACTGATCAAGGAGAATGAAGAGAAGAGAAAAAGAAAAGGATTCCTTTTTTGTTTTCCTCTCTCTCTCTCGTTGGACCCCAAAAAGGTTTTTTTGGGAGTGAGGCTGTGGCTGTACCTATCTTCGTATTTGGGTGTACCGTCCACGGAGGAAAGGAAAAGAAATTGAATATAGTTAGATAGTCCCATGTGGGGAAATTAAGTAAAAGGGAGAACCTTCAACGCTACCTTTATAATTATTAAGTCGATAGTTCCGGGTTGTTTACAGGAATTTAGGAACACTTTTGTTAAAAGAGTTTCCAAACGTCCTTTCTTGAAATGTGGGTGCAATTAATTTTTATTTTTGCTTATTTATCCAAGACACTTTGGTACAATTGTAATTTATAATTGTGTACAGCACAACTGTACAAAGTTGTGGAGTTAATGAAAAGTTTTTTTCATCATAAAATCTAATTTTGCTAGAAAATTGTATACAATGAGGAATAAAGGAATATTGATTACAATAAAAATTCGTATGTTTGTAGAAATCAAATTTATAAAATTATTTTGAAAAGCAAACTTCTTTTGCGGAAAAAATGTGATGTCACAAAAATTGTGTACGAAAATTTTTCTTACAAAATTTGAACATCAAAGAAAATCAAATGATAAATTTTTTAAAAACTTTTTTTATTGATTGCATAAATAATCTCGACTCCTTTTTAGAAAAAACTTGGATTTCTTCCATCGTTCTAAGTCAAATGGTTAAGGTGTGCGTGTGTGTGTGTGTGTGTTAAATCTCTTGCAAACTAATCTGAGCCGACGGTAGTTCCTGTATTTGTATGCTCAGAAAATCCAACTTCTGGTTGTGGTCTGTGAGTCTTTGATAAATTTTTATGTGTGTGCTTTATCAAAGTCATAAATTCTTCGGCAGATGTGAATCGAAAAGACTTGGGACTAGAGAGAGAGAGAGAGGGAGAGAGTAAGATTTTTTCACCGCCGCCATCCCATCGATAAAATTTAGGTAAGGAAGGGTTATGCGGTGTTCCGTTTTTCACAGAGACAACCGTCCTCTTCCATTTCTCTCTCTCTCTCTCTCTCCACTTTTACTCAATGATTGCCGCTGCACTTAGTAAATCGTAAATTTTACGCCAAGTTCTCCTTTCCCTCTTCCTTTGTTTTCCAACTGTACAGTACACCAAACAGCAGCTGTACACATTTTTTATGAGTACACAATTTTTTTAAAACAATCCAATATCTTCCTCTCTCTCTCTCTCGCTTACAGTACTTTTTACTCCTACTCCTGGAAATTACACCAGGTGTATATATATTTTTGAACTAATATTTTACTACACAGTCTCCTGTGAAGGATTAATGGCTTTGATCCACTTTCGGATCAAAATGGATAATAAAATTTGCAAGGCCCTCGATTTTACTATCCTGGGATACTCATCTCTCTTCCAGAGGCTCTTTTTCTCCTACAATCCCTTTAATATGATGTGTATTGGTCTAACGCTCCTTTCTTCAACCAAAGTACAGAATTTTTCAATAAATTTTTGACCGCAGTCAAATCCATATTTATGGGAGAAAGCAGAAGAACGATATCGATCACATTAAATTTTAAGATAATGTCAGTCCTATTTTTAAAATGTGTCAATTCTATTTAACTTCTTTTATTTTTTCCAGGTCAATTTCTTGACTCTTATGATTTATTTCGTTCCTAACGGCTTTTGTCCAACGAGGTTAAATATTGAGGGAATGCTTTCCAATTTCTACACAAATTCATTTTGACTTTTGACCAATATTATTTGTGAATTTTGCAATTTCTGAAAATGATCCTAAAACTTTATTTGGAAATGCTGAAGAAAGTCACACAGCTTTCCTCGTAAGTGCAAGAACTTACATGAGCAAAAAGAGGAAAATCCCAATATTCATTAAATATAAATCAGAATATTGGGCAGTGGAGTGCGTGTGTGTAGGAATTTTTAGATTCCAGGCGAGTAGTTGAGTTTCCTCTCTCTCTGGATCCTGGTGTGACAGAATGACGAATCACTTGGAGTAGAAAGGAAATGAAATATTGTTGTCTCTCTCCTCGCATTTTCTTTCCTCATTCTCATCCCCCGGACATACGCAGCAAGGAAAGTGAGGTGGAAAAAAGCATCAAAGTATTGTGAATATTCTTGGGATGTAAAAGAGAGAGAGAGAAATGAGAGCCACAATATTGCAGGATACAGGTGATATTTACTTAGAGAAAGTTGAGCATAAATAAAATGCAATTTCCAAATAAATAATTTCAAATAAAAGGGGATAAAAGCTGTTGTTCGTGTGTGTTGTTGGGAGAGAGAGAAAAGACACATGTTTTATCCAGATGAGCCTTCCCTTCAAACCAAACAATAGGGACATCTGCATAAGAATATAAAATACGTGTGTAGCACATGGGAGGTCTGAGTGGTGTGGAGTCGAGAGAGAATGTCAAGTCAAGAAATCCGATTCGGATTGGATGCTGTGGGCAAAAAATTCATAGGTCGAGTGTACAAAAAAAGTCAAAAGTTTTTTACAAATTCTCCTCCTCCCTCCTCCTCCTCCTCTCTCAGAAAATGCAATATCGAACTTTCAAAAACAATTCCATGTGGTCTCATGTGTGGGCAGAGAGAGAGGAAGAGAGTTTGGGTGTGTGTGGTGAGCCCTGGATATTTTTTTGCATTATTATCGTGGAAGGTTGAACGGAAATATTTCATATTATTAGACTTTTTTTGTACCTATAAGCCCTTTTACATTTTATCTCCCTCCCTTCTTCATTCTACTCTCCTCCTCCTCGGATGGATGGGTGAGGTCTGTGGAGCATCCCAAAGATAGATCACATCCAGTTATTTTTCCTGGGCGATGTGGATGCGAGTACCAATGCCTGTATGTATACATGGTGGCTGTGTGCAAGGCCTGCCGTTGTCATGGTCTCTATACTCCCAACGGTCCCACTTTCACTCTCTCCTCCGTTCGTCCACTTATAACATGTAGATACACAGAGGCCCCCTTTCCCTTCATCTGTAAGGTGTATGTGTATTTGCATAGGACTTTCTCCATAGTAGAGCCACAGCATTCCCTCACTTCTTTTCCCTTTTCATATTAGAGTCCATTTTTTATTATGCATGCCTATCCTTTTTTTGCCCAGTGATCATTCCATCCCATGTCATCACTTCATCTTTACCTCCCTCCACACCACACACTTTTTCTTCTTTCCATTTCACTCTACTCTCCATGAAAATTCTTGTCATGAGCTTTTCCTGGTATTACTTAACGTACTTCACCCAGTCCCTTTCCATCCTCCCTTCATAAAGCACCAATCCCTTAAGCACACACCTTAGTACCGTAGATCCAGAAAATAAATCCAGGATTTCTTTGTAATCACAGCCACAAGCTTTAGCATAGTTTTTAAAAATGTGCTTGAATAATAGTACAACATTTATACTGTTCCATTTGTGAATGTTTGGAAAAATTAATTCACAAAATCAATTCTACAGTACAAAAGAGAAAAGAGAAAGTCCTCTTTGTAGGTTAGAGGTCTAGCTATCAAAACTTTCGTTCCAGTATTACGGTACATGCACACACACGGTTGGGGGATGGAAAAAGTTTGACAATGTACTTCATACTCTATGACGATGACATGGCATGCCCTAAACTGAACTGACATATGAACATTGCTCCACGCTTTCCCTGTCTCCCCCCTCTCTCTCACACACACATACGCACGCTCTTCTTTTTTCTATTGGATTGGATCCGGGCTGCTCATTGTCGGTTTTGCTTCTACGCAATCTACCCGTCTCTCTCTCTCCTAGGGTCTCAAGCTCTTCTTTCCCCCTTCAGAAATGTTATTATAGTTTAGAAAGAGGTGACAGAGGGGAGAGAGAGGATGTATGAATCAATGCACTATTTTTATCACACTCACCAAGCACACTCCATATACACACGGCATATACGTCATATACTGACGGATCCTCTTTGCCCTGCCCTCCCTCGCCCTACATCCCTACCTCTGTCTCTTCTTCTTTTACTAGATATGTCGTTCAAATAAGTGGATCTTCATTGAGTTGAGCTGAGAGTGGAAGAGAGTGTAGACATTTTTAAGATAGAGAAAGCAAGAGAGAGAGAGCGAGAGAAAAAAAACCAAAAAGTAACCCACTCAGTCCTTTCCCCTCTATACTCTTTCTCTACCTAAGGCTCTTCCCATTTGATTCCATTTTTGTGCTCTGAGGCTTCCATAGTTTTCTCCCTATCCTCCTTTCTCCTTTCTGTCTTTTCTCTAAGCTCTCATTCATTCCCATTCAGGCTTTGGCTATCTCCTTCCCTCCATACCACCATCACTTTTATTTACAGTCACTCCTCCACTTTTCACTCCTATGACACATACACAGACACGCAGGGACAAGCGTCCTAACAATACGTGGCGCGTGTGTGTGTCCTAAATATATTATCTTCAGCTGTGGTGTGGAAAAAAACTGTTTTCTAGAAATAGAAATGAGAGTAATGAGTAAATGATACTCTCTCTCCCTTGTTCTGTTCCCTGCCACTTTCTCTTTTTTCCTATAATGATCTGCCCTTCTCCTTCCCTTCTCCAATTCACTGTCTCTCACTTTCACTCTCTCTATCTATCTTTCCTTTTCCCCTCGGAGGCAGAGTTGAGCTGAGTTGGTGATATGGGTGGAAGGGGTTGATGTGGTTTTATATTTGCCGTATAAAATTGGTAATAGAATTTGTTAAATCAAACCCTCTTTTCCTCTACCATCCTTTTCTCTCTCGCTCTCTTCTCACGCCTTCGTCAAGAGGGAGAGGAGGAGCAGAGGAAGGATACGGAGAGTAGGAAGTAAAAGTAAATGAAGTGCATGCTCTACTGCTTCAACATGACATGGGGAGGCGTCTGATATTTAATATAACCTCACATCCTGTCTCTCTCTCTCATATGTATATACAATGGAATGGTGGTGATGACGGCTATAATACCAGTCTCTCTCTTTTTTGCAAGACTAGCAGATTGTGTTCATGTGTGTCTGTGTGTAAAAGGGTTGTTCGTAGCCTCAAACTGTGCGACTGAGTGTGTATGTGTGTGTAGAAAAGTCGACCTAGTGCTGTGCTGTAAAGAGTTGGCATTGGGATAAAAGTAAATAGAGAGGAAGTTGTTCTCACTCCAAGTAGTTACTCTATGTAGCTGGTACGTGCGTCCCTGTCTGAATGAGAGCGAGAGTGTGTATTCTCTACCTGTATTTCTTGGTTGTGTGTGTTGGGCTAGGCTGAACTCCTGTGCGTTTCTTTCCTCAACGAGAGAGGAGAAAGGAAGAGTGTAAAGGTAAACGAAGAAAAAAATCACCGAGCTAAAAGCAATGGAAATAATGGAGTGGAATGGTTCGCTGCCTTCTTCCCCCTTCTCTCTCTCTCTCTCTCTCTGAGTAACTATTCTCCTAGACCCGTAATCCAATGGGTAGAGAAGAGAGGGAGAGAGAGAGAGAAAATATAATGTACATGTATAAGTGAATGGATATATCAGCATCGATCTGAAACTCAAATGCTTCACCATTAGCCAGAGAGAGAGAGAAGATATTTTCCCAGCTGAGAGTGAAGAGAGGGGAAAAAGGGAAGGGGGAATTGAGGAAAGAAATTTTTCATAAAAAATAGTTTTCCCGTTTGCTGTCATCTCATCAACGAGCTTTTCTACACTCTAAACTATGTCTGTGAGGATACACACTTGGAGGGAGTGTGTGTGTGTGCATGTGGGCTAAGTCGTTTCGCATAGTCCGGAGGAGGAGGAGGGGAAATTTCACTTGTAAAAACTCTCATCATCTCTCTCCTCATCTTCATTTTATTCCTCTCTAGCTTTGCCGTCCCTTGATGATCATAATCGCATGGTCTTTTCCCTTTTCTTTTTGATGGGCCAAAAACTTATCCTTGTAATAATAAATTTACACTTTCTCTCTGTTTTCTCTCTACACCATGGCCATTGTACACAGTACACAACTTCAACTTTCATCATTCTCTCTGTTATTTTTGTGCAATTCTCTCTTCATCCCATCTCGCTTTCCCTTGCTTTCTCCCTGTGTTTTTTGTACAGAGGAAATAAATATCGCGAATTTGGAGCAAAAGCCTACATCGGACAGAAGTAGGACAATTAAATAAAAAAACGTGTTATGACATCCACTTGCTGCTTCCCTAGCCAACTTATATTATTGTACGGGTTTGTGTATGTGTGCCATTCTGCCGTTGCTATTAGTGTACGAAAAAATGAGCGTGGAGTTTCCGGTCTTTTGCAAAATACTGTCTTTATGCAATGTGCATGACAATATAAAGATAATGCATATTATAAGAGTATGTTCATTGTCTGCCTCTTCCATTCTCCTCTTCATGGGTGCCATTAGTATCTTAAACCTTAATTAAAATATTTCATTTTCAGATTGTATCTTACATAATCTTAGCAGAGCTATCTTAGCTGTGTAAAAAGTGAAAGAGAGGACAAGTTTATACTTTAAAATCTGGCTTCCCCGAGCTCCTTGTGAGAAGTTAAAAAATGGAGAGATGATGAAAGGAGGACGAGAGAGAGAGAGTTGATGAGGAAAATTAGATGAAGAAAGTAAAAGAAAATTGAGGCTCGTTAAAGCTTTCAAAAGAGCGAGAGAGAGAGGGGAGAGAATCAGGAGAAAAGCGGGGGTGTCCAATAATTTAGGCTCCGGTGTTTGTACTCTGATAATGTCGTGGTGTGGAGTAATGATGAGTTTTCAAACATTAATTATCCAGATCCCTTCGCCCTCCTCCTCCCCTTTCTCTTCTGAGAATTGACTATACATGAGATAATGATGAAGCGGAAGAGAAGGGAGCGACAGGAACTCTCGTTCAAAATGAAAATGAAAAGTTTGGAATTTATTCAAAGTTTGACACTGTAAATCAGAGCATCCCTCCTCCAATATGAAGTCTAGTCTGTTCTCATGTGATATGAAATCAACTTTCGTGTATGTCAACATTCTACTTCCACATGTACGTACATATGTGTGCTTTCACTCTGAGAATTGAGTTTTTGGACCACCACTAACATCCATTGTCGAGAGTGAAAGCGAGAGAGAGAGAATGTGTCATGTGTGTACACTTTATCGCTTGACTTTGAATGATGAAAAGTCAAAGAGTCAGTCAAGTGTAAATAGCTTACTTCCTTAATAGCTCATCCACAGCTCAGTTCTTTTCTCTCCCTTTCTCCAAAAAAGATTCTCACTGACCAACCACTCTAGGTTGACTAAATTGACTAACCTAATCCAAGGTCGGTCGTTGCACACACACGCGCGTAAAGACACACACAAGAGTGTATGAAATGTGCCGTCATCTTTCTGCCTGTTTCTGTCTGTGATTTGTTACATGCTCTGTAGAGAGATAAAGAGAGGGGGGGGGGGTATATAAAAATAGGATTCAGGGAGTAAAGCTTTGTGGATGACGTAGACGAGCCAGAAAAAAAGACTGAGCTTTGACTCCATAGCCCAACTTACTTTGTTTATCCCTTGCCCTGTCTCTTCGTTACACAACGGATCCTTCAACCTAATTAGTAGCCTCATTGTTGTGGAGTGTGAGCTTTGACTTACGGCTGTGGCTGTGGTTTTTCTATTGTACTCCACACATCGACTTCTATGTACAACATAGAATGCATAACTATTACACAGATACCAGTACAGGTTCTCATTCTCATCTCTTCATTTAACCAGGGATTAAACAAGGGATGAAAAACCAGGGAGAAAGCTTACGGTGAAAGTCCTCTATCATGGAATTACATCAAGCATCCTTGTTCCTCTGTCTCTGTGTGTTTGTGCATACTTTACAGTAAAGTAAAGTCATCTCATTTAATACTGAAGAAAAAGCTTTCCTCGTCAACAGCTGCTCCTGATTTTGCACAAACCACTACCACTAGGAGTAAATTTTCATTTGTTCATAAAATATAGAGGACATTGATCCCGAAGCTGACCAGAGAGTGAATAATAATTATGATGCAAATTTTAGCAGTTCATACAAAGTTTTGAGTGCAGAGTGAGAGAGAGAGAGGCGAATGTCATGGACAGGATGAAGGGAGTGTGTGTGTGCACACAGTCAAAAGTTTATGGAATCCAAACTTCCATCATGTTATGATTGGAAAGTCAGCTGAGTCAGGATGGCCCTTTGCTAACTTGTACAATGTACATATAAAAACACAGTCTACTGATTATAAACTTTCCATTTTATCATTTTGGATGAAGTCGGAGAGGAGGAGATGGAAATTACATTTCCAAGTATATTTTCAAAACCAAGTCGTAAAATTGTGTGTTCAAGTGGCCAGCAAGACGATTCGTATATGTACATATGTGTAAGTATGTGTATGATAGATACTTTCTTTGTTTTCCCGAATGTCTGCTGGGTGACTCATATTAAATTATTATGGCCTCTTCCAATTAAGCCAGTCCTCCCCTCGTCATAAAATCCTTTGGGGAAATTTAAGGAAATTATGCGGATTCTAATGGACAAGGAAGAGGAGAACTTTCTCTCTCCCTCTCTCTCTTTCTTTTATTTTGACTCCGCGTTTTTATTCTTTCCTGTATGAAGAGAGAGAGGTCATAAATAATTCAAAAATAAAATTCTATTTCTCCCCATCGCTCTCTCCTTTGCATACTCCCTTCCCACTGTCCAGCACACACACACATACATGTAGAGAGCTATAAAATGAAGTATACTGCAGTTTAGTCTTTGGAGGATGTAAAAAAACTGTTCATCTCATAAAACTATGTCTCTCTCTTCCAGCCTACGACAACGCCGTTCTAGTACCGTACTAGGAAGAAAAGAAAAATAATTTAAAATTTATAGGCTATGAATCTTTGAATAAAATGGTGGAGGAGATGCGAAAGAAGGGGGAGAATTTTGTGATGAAAAATGTTGTACATGTATTTTAACTGCTGTGTGCAAAAAAAGAGATTTTTTAATCCCACGAATCCTGCAAGGACAGGACAGAGCATGCATTTCTGCCCTTATGTGTTTGAAATACACATTTGAATGAAGATGTCATTGTGTAGAATGTTAAATGTTACTGACACACGTGAAATTAGCGGAAGTATGACGCTATTTTGCAATATTTAAAAGGATTTATACCACACGTCCATAATTTATCTCAATGCATCACTATTAGTAGTGCGAAGTGTGTATGTTGTATTTAAGAATATTTTTGGAGTATAAATCATAAAATTTTGAATCTAATTTTAAAATTTAATCAGTCCTCTCCAGGACATGACCTCCTAGGTTATACATCATAATTAATTAACGCTCCCTCTTCCTCTCTCTTCCTGCGGTTAAGTAGATGGAACATAAATTTTGATTTAAAGTCAACCCACCACACACACACACATCCATGCAGTGTATACACACATTAGGTATTAGCATGTGACTCTCAAATTTTATTTGAAGGCCACACACACATTCTCTGGCTTCCTCACTCACTCTAATTTTCACACTCGTAAAGTAATTGACATGAAAAATGAGAGGAAGAGAGAAAATTTATCTAATTATTATGAACACACGTCCATCCTAATTTCTTGATAAAAAATTTATACGCTCAAAACACACACTCAGTCTTGGCAGGCTGGAGAAGGGGAGACACGTACTAGACAAGGCTTGAGAGTCTCCACTTTAATTCTAATGACTCCACACTCTCACCATGGAAACGAAACGGGAGTGGAAGTCAAGGATTCTCTTCAAAAAACAAGACCCATCCAGATCCTCACATACACACACACACACACAAGACTTGTGTCAGAAGTACAAAGCACACGTAATACACACACACTCCAGTAGCTGGACAGAGATGTGAGACACCAGGAAATACGCAATTAATATTTAACCAGCTATGATTGAATGAAGCAAAGTCAGAGAGAAGAGAAGAGGAGGACAGTAGTTGTCGTGTGACTCGCCTCCGGTGATTTGCATTGGGTTTTTGGAATCTGGAATGCCAGATACTCGACAGTCATTCTCTCTCTCTCGCTCTCTCACACACAAAGAAATGGAGTTTATTCCCTTACCTAGATTCTCCCCACATCCGTCTCCAACTTTCTCCTTTCTCGCTCTTCTCAAGAAATGATGTAAGCGGCGGAGAAAGTAGAGGGAGAAGTAGCGAGGAAGCGAGAGACACTTTTCTAAATAAACTTGACAGTCAAATGCTGTGATGTTGATGTGACGCTTTCTCTTTCGCTTTCTCTCTATCTTTTCATACTTTTCATAATGTAATATAAAGAATTAGTTACATTACTTTTTCTTCATCCTCCCTACCAACCTACCAACCTCATCTACATGAAGCGTTGCTGGGTAACGTTATTCAACGGTAAAGTCATTTTTTACAAAATTTTTACCGTTGGTCATACATGCTTAAAGACACGATTGCTGTGTATTTTACGGTAAAAATACTGTTGGATTACCCAGCTTAGTATTGACTTTCACATTGTACGTATTTAGAGCATCCCCCCCTCTCTCTCCCTTCCACTTTCACTCTTTGCACAGCCCAACTCAGCACCCACACCCACACACACACACAGCAAGGATTTATAAGCTGACAAAAATTAAAATGTGCAAGTTATTTTATGCCGCCGGATTAAGTGCCTAATAAATTCTGTGGGAATTCTTATAAAACTCCATATCTTCTATCCTTTCCCCTTTGCTCCTTCCCCATTGTACAGCCCTACCTTATATTGCATAATACCATTTGTACATGCAGAAGAACTTTCCCATAAGGAAAATTCCCAAAATCTATAATGTATAGAGTATAGGCAAACAAGGACAACTGCGCTCTAAACTTTGTTCCCAGAATCTTCATAGAGTGCTGACAAAGGATCAGATTTTTTTAATGTAATTAATTCTGTCTCCCTTCCTCTGCTTCTGCTTCTCCTCTACTTCTCCCACTCTCAAAAGTTGTCAGCATGTCTGGAGAATAAATCTCTTCACTTTCTCCCCTCACTTCTCATTTTGACTATGACTTTCCCTTTCCCTGTTCAATATAAACTATGCAAAGAGTTTCTCCATTTCCCTTCTCTCCGCAATTCTTTGACAACTCCATGATGATGACCCCTTCAAGTAAAGAGTGCTGGGTGTGCGTTTGTCGAAGTGGGAAGTGTATTATGTACACAGCCGCCACAACAGTAGGGTAAAACTATGTAGCGTCACTTTCTCTCTCTCGTTGTAGAGGGAAGGGATAGAAACAAAACGACAAGATTAAGATTTTAGCTAGGATCAACGACAAAAACCAACACGGGGAAACACTAATCGTAAACTAGGAGTTGGAGTATAAATCGTGGGATGTGCTAACCCTTATCCCCTTGTACATACGTGTGTGTACCGAGAGAGTGAAAGAGGAATGAAGAAAGCTATAGGATATAATATCAGATTCCCAGAGTTTATATAAACTCTCTGTCTCCTCCATCGTCTTTACCCCAAAGTGAAAAGCCTTTCCCTGTTTGTCTGCTCTTCGGTGAGACTTTCACAGTTTCTCACTTTCACTCCTTTACACTTAGTCCCCTACTTGAGGCAGAATTTACGCACTATCCTGGTGAGGGAAATGGAGGGAGATAGAAAGAAAGGAGGAGGAGGAGGAGGAAGAGAAATGTATAGAGACTCAAAAATATGCAGAAGGCTACAGTACAGAAGGCTCGACTCAGTCTACGTTACGTTGCACTATGTACCAACTTCTTCTTTCATCTGTCTTTCCCTCTATCTTCCATCTCTCTCACTCCACACGCCATACACACACACACACACAAACACACAAGGTTTGGAGTTCCTTTGCTGCGCTGTGTGTGGCAACGTGTATGTACATGTAGGATGGTGTGTGTGTGAACAGACATAAAAAACATAAAGACGGTCATAGAATCTTCTTTTGCTATCCCAAAATGCATATAAATGCTTGTGTGTGTGTGTGTCTTGGCTGCTTCAACTACTTCTTTTTTTATCTAGAAGCTAGCTAAAGACGTGGAGAGGACGAGAGAGAAAGAGAGAAGGAGAAAGGAGGGAAAGGAAAAGAAGAGTTGAAAGAACTTTTGAACTTTCCCTTTGAAGATGTGCAAAAGGTTTTGAGGAGTAGAAGAAGCAGAGCAGGAGGAGGAAGGTTTGGTATGGGACGATGAAAAAAATCGTGTCCCGTTTACTTACTCCCATTTTCCCATACCCAATTCCAATCTCGTGTATAGAGAGGAAGAAGAGGAGAAATTCTCTAGCCCCCTTGTGTCTCGTGTGTGTGTGTGGCTGTGTGTATGTGTGGACGTGTGTCTCTGTACATTTTAAGAACCCATGTCATAGCACACCTCTAAAAAGGAGAGGAAAAAATGTGAGCACTCTTTGGACAGTATGTGGTTTTTCCTCCGCTCCATTATGAAGGATCGAAGAGATGAGAGAGAGAGAGAGAAGGGGAGAAAGTATGTATGTGGCATTAGCAATAGATTAGATTAATAGAGACTAACGAGGGGAAAGAGGAGGAAGAGAGGGGAGGGAGTAAAGGGGACGACAAACCCAATAGGTTGTACGGTCCCTATAGTGAATTATCTATTGCTCAATATATTGGTGTGTTGAGGAGGAGGAAAGTGCAAAAATAGATATATTGTGTAGACTGAATGAGGACACACACATAAAGTCTATGGGGCATGCAGAAGTTGGTTTAGACCAACGGGGGAATTGAAAAAAAAACTGGGGAAAGGAAATCAAAGTTTTAAAAAGTTTTTCCCTCCTCTCCTCATCTCTCCCTCATCCCCAGACATGGAAAAGACTGAGGAGGAGCAGTCAGGGATATTTCGTTTTTTATTGTTCTGCCGGCACAAAATTAGAACTGCTGCTTTCTCTGCTTTCTCTCGTCCTGGATAGAGGGGAAAGGAACGGGCGGGTAGGGTTAATAAAAGTGGAGCTGTGAGATCTCTCCTCCCCCATGAGAATGTCCTAGTTAATTAATTAGAGTTCCACATAATTCAATTGTGATGGGAGGCTGAAGGAGGATGGAATTAATTCAATCATTTTCCCTAGTCAACCATTTCATGTCATTACTCAAAATTTGTAGGGAAAATACCAGATGGAAACTATTATCATCACCATCATATTTATGCTGCTTTCTCCTTTGTAAATCTCAGTTAAGCACGAATTGTGTGGGCAAAATAAAGTTTTTATAGCTAAGGCCAATTTTCAATCAAAATTTGGAAACCTCATGCTCTTCCAAGGAGTCTTGGATGGCCAACTGAAGATTGAAGATGGGAATAGTTTTGGTGACAGAGAGAAGAGTGAAAGAGAGAGGGGGGGGGGATGAGGATGAGGGAAAGTTGGTGTAAAAGAGAAAACTTGATGACATTAGCTGCATGTAAAAAATTTAGTCTCAAAATCCTGTTAGCTACCTGATCTCTATCCTTTTGTTTCCAACTCTGATATTCTGTATGTGCTCATACCACTACCGCCAAGGATAAAGTTGATGAGGCTGAGAGAGAAAGGAGGTAGAGAGAAAGTGGAGATTGTTTAAGACTCAACGGAGGAGGAGAGGTGGAGGTGGGGAGGAAATCAATTTTAAGTTGTTTGAACAAGTCCTTAAAACGATAATGGGCTAATAGCTAATATGTCATAATATTTCCGGTGTCTTGAGTTTCTCACTTTTTATTTCTCCCTCTCCCCCTCCCGCTCTCCTTCCCTCCTACTCAAAGTTCCTTTCTCCAGGATTGTGTGGTGACGGGTACACTCCACAATTGGATTTATTCGACAAATTTTCTCTCTCTCTCTCTCTCTCTCTCTTTCTCTTGTACTATATTATGTAGAAAAGTGGGAAAGTGGATGCAAATAAAACAAATAAATTTTTCCTTGACACGCTCCCAGTTCGCCGAGAGAAAAGTGGGTAGGGATTTCTTCACAAGTTTGAGCCAAACTGGGGAGGAGGAGGAGGAGGTAAAGGGGTGTGAGGGGGAATTATTGCCAGATCATAAATGGACTGTTTGCATGGAGTGACAAGTTTATGACTCCACAGTTAGGGGCTGTTCTTGTATGCTTGTATTCTCCTGTGCTGGTGTGTATAGATGTTCATGTGGATGTGTGTACGGGTATGTGTGTGTGTGAGTGCAGTGCGGGTAATTCTGATTTACGGAGTTACGGATGCAAGATTCCAGTCATTTGTTTTATGCCCTATGGGTCGTTTACAGACTTAACTAACGTGAAATATGCTTTGTGTTCTACTCGGCAGATATTTTGTACGCTAGCTTGGACTAGTCTTTTCTCTCTCCCTCTCTCTCTCTCTTTGTGTGTGTGTGTGGAGTCGGGTTGTGAAACACTCCTCTCTCCTTCAACATAGTTCCTCCATACTTGTACACTACATTTGGTTTTTACCCACTCACACACGGAGAAACGAGAGAAGAGGAGAATAAGATGAGATGCACCTGTGACTCTTGACTCGGCATATATAAATTTCCCCCTTTCCTTTCTCCGTTCTTCTTCCCTCCACTTCCTTCCCCAGGATCTAATGGAACGGAGAAAGTTTTTCTTAGGAGAAGAAAGTCGGGGGAGAGAGTGGAGTGCAATAAAGGAAGGGGGAGGGAAAGTGTGTAATTGGGATGCTAATACGACAAGCAATTATTATTTATTGTATGGTAATCATTACTCTTCGGTATATGCGAGTGAAGAAATGTGTAGTGGAGTATATATTGTGTGTGCCTACGTGTGTGTGTGTTTTATGGTTCACATGATGAGAGAGAGTCAACCAAATATAATGTATGTACATATGAATTCTTTGGCTCGTCTTCCGCTCCATTTTTTACGATCCACACATAATGTATGTGTAAGTCTAGTACGGCTTGTCATTGAATTGGTGGTTGAGAGAAAGGGGAATAAAACTTTCTCCATGTTGTAGATAACATGCCATGAGTACAAGTATTATTATTACCTTGTGGCTGGGATGAGATGGAAGGAGAGTGGGGCGGGAGCTCCGATTATTTGAGACGGCAAGGAAGGAGACGAAACTGAGGAGAGCAAAATAAAGGGAAAAGACGAAAACTCCAAAGACGACAGTTTTCCTCCAAGTGTGTCCTCCTCCTCGATCCCTCTTTGTCCTGTTGTGGGAGGAGGTGTGAGGACAATGAAAGCACGAACCACAGCAGCAACAATATTTTCGACTCCAAAACAATTTGCTCATATTATTAGGAAGACCACACTACTGCCTGGGAGGAGGAGGAGGAAGAGTCCGTCCACCAGGTCAATTGAACGTAGGAACGTGCTAGCGATTGTGGTGAGGTGACTACAATCATGTCTCACCACTTTCTCTTCTCTCGACTGTCGTTGCATGAAATTCTTATCGGCTTTTGGTTACAAATTCCTTCATTTAAATTCTGTCGGAAAATTTTCTTTTTTTTCTCACAAAATTATCTTCTGTCAAGGAATTTGCTTTCTCCTTGCTCTCGTGACTGTTTCTCTCTCTCTTTATTTTCAGCACCAAGTTGAGAATGAAGCACCGCACTAACCACTACTAGGAAGATGACACAAACACACACACCGAAATAACCGAGCAGAAAGAGGAATAAAAATCAGTCCTTTGCACAGATTAATGAATCAGGTACTGTCCCTCTCTGGTTCTGCTTTCTCTCTCAACTTGTGTCAAATGATTTTTCTGGAGAGAGAGAGAGAGAATGGAAGCACTGTGCTTTCTCTTGGAGAAGGGAAAAATACAAGTCAGAAGAGAGTGAGAAGCATGTATGTGTGTGAATGTGGATGTGTGTCAGAACCGAGTGCGGAGTAGACCCGATCCTCGGATGCAACCTTGACTAACTCTGGTTGTCGTCTGAGACTCCTCTTCTCACTGTCGCTCCACTTGCTCTCTCTCTCTCCCTTTCCCTTTCCCTTCCCTCTTTGCTCCGAACGTTATACGAAACACGCGCTCCGGTTATGTTTCTGGTAAAGTTCCTCCTCTCTCCCTCTGCCCTTGTACGTATCCCTGTGTGTTTGTGTGTGTGTCTGCACAGACCGCTGTGAATTATATGAGCAGAAAACGGATTCACAATTTTGTGAGCGGCCAAGGAAGATATTTCCATTTTCCTCGTTCCTGGGAGAGGAAGAGGCTGCGTGTGTGCTTTTGACTCTGTCAATACATAAGAGTGTCAGGATACAGTGTGTAGTACTGTGGCACACACAGACACACGCTGCATAGCATAGGATAGCCTCTAATACACACAAAGAGAGAAAGAGAGATGAGATCCGGGTAGTGGGCATGCTCCTTCTGACTCTCTCTTTCTCTCATTGCTGACTAGAGTCAGCAAAACCCAAAGTCCCCCAATACACAGGAGTGTTCAGTCTCCACCAAAAATTTTCCGTTTCTCTCTCTCTCGATCCACACACACACACGTTCATTCTCTACGACTTGGTCTCTCGCCCAAGTTTTCCATAGCTTCTGGCTATAGCTAACTTTTGCATCTTCTATCTACACACACACCCACACTATCTATTCTCTTCCACACACACACACACACACACACAAGGGTTCCCTATGCTCGGCTATAACAACGGTTTTTGTTTTCCCTCGTCAGAGGAACATCGATCCAGAAGCCAGGAGGAGAGAAGACGAGGACGAGTAGGAGGACCCGAATCTTTCCCATTCTCTTTGAACTCACATCTCATCTCTGATTTTCCCTCTCAATTTTACTCTAATTTTTCTTAATTATCATTACCTCGTCTGGTTGTGTGTACGCGTGTGTGTGTGTGGATAGAAGGTATTTTTTCAAACCATTTTGTCTTGTCAGCTTAGAAAGAATTAAGTTGAGCAGAGTTAAGCCGAGCGTTGGCTTGCCAATGCTAAACCACTTTGTGTGTGTGTTTTGTGAGGTACGTCAAAGTCTATAGAAGGAGGACAAGAATTTTTGCATAAAAACTCCTTAGTAGCCTCTTCTCTCTCTCTCTCTCTCTCTCTCTCTCTCTCTCTCCTCTCATCAGCCTCAGCTCAACTTGTACAATTTTTTTGTCTTGTCTTGACTGCAAAACTGCATTCCTGAGGAAATTCCACAGTGAGGGGGACAAGAGTTGATGAGGGGGAGTGAGCGCTTTTCCTTTGCGCTACTTCGTGCGCCATCATCCTTGATGACCGTCAACTAGACACACACGCACACAACACATTACATAACAGATCATGGTTCTTTGTCAAGTGGAGGGTCATGGGTTTTTTTCATATTCGTCACAAAATAATGAGATAAAAAAGTACCAGGAAAAATAATTTAAAGATGCACAGTCTCGCTCTTACAGAGTTACACGCACATTTTCTCTCTCTCTCGTAACGTTACGTTACGATTAATCAGCTTGAGTTCTTTTCCAAGATAAATAGTTGACTCATAAATTGTTTCTTCTTCTCCTCCTCCTCCCCCCTTCTGCAAATGATAGTTCGTTATTTGCTCTCCAACATTGAATCATATGACGTAATGAATCATTGTACAGGAAAGTAGTATGCATGGATTGTATTGTATAGGGGAGTTCTTAAGAAATGCGTCAATTTATGTACAAAGTCGAGGATTCTTTGACAAGTTTTTGGAGAGAGGAGGGAAGGAGGGAGGGTTTCCTTTTGCGTTGGAGAAGGAGAAAGAGAAAGAATCAATGGAGAAACCTTTGACAATAAGATTCCAATCCCGTATCAGTTTGTACCAGCTGTGTGGCTCCTCCAGCTCAAGTCCACACACACATTTTTTTGGAAGGTATGACAGTGTGAGGACTCAATCAAGCCTTTCTTTTCAAGCTAGAGGGAGAGAGGGAGAAAAATCAAAATCCCTTCACTTTTGAATTCTTTTTTACATTGTTCGTCATAAAGCTCTGTTGACGGGGGTTCTTAAAAAATAATAAATCAATTTCAGATATTTTTGGAATTCTTTAAAGGAACTCGGTGGAGTTTAGGAGGTTTCGTTGTGAATTCTCTCACCATAATTTAATTAGCGTAGTTTTTCTCTAACGCTTCTTGAGTTTCTTTGACATTAGTCCACCCAGAGGGGGAAAGGAATGACGAAAATAATGACAAACTAAAATTAAAGAGGAAAGTGTCTAGTGGTGGAAATGAAAATTAAATGGACAAAAATCGAGTGATTCATGCCAAATTCCACAAGATCTTTTTTGCACTCAAAGAGTGCATGGTGGATTGACAAGAAGTGAGTCAAAGTCAAACTTTAGTCGATAACAGAATAATTACATAAATTTAATGTAAAAGTTGAGCTGACATGGATCCTGTTCCAGTCAACTTTTACTGTAATTTATTTAGTTAAAATTTACTTGAAGGATTTCCGCATTTGGGAAAAACAAGAAAAGCAACCTGCTACATACTTTCCAATACATTAAAAAAATTTGGCACACCGTAAATGATGAATTTGTAGCCAGATCGCTCAATTTTCTTAAAAATTCGAAAAATTAAGTTTTCCGTATTACAACAAACACGAAACGATATTTCTGGAAAATGATTAAAGAAGCCAATAGCACACAAAATTTAGCAAGAATTGTACAATTTTGAATTTCACGTTGACTCCATCATTCCCCCAATTTACGTTGTGAATTCTACAAATCAATAAAAGCAAATTCCACACTAAAAGTGTACATATTTCCAAGTAAAATGTCTTCCCATTCATTAGTGACAGGTTTAGACCACAGCTTCGGCCAGTCCCTTGTTAAAAAAGATGAGCCCTACCTATTAACAATAATGACATACCATCTCAAACACACGTTAAAATATACAAACGTCACACAACCATAAGCATACACATACATATCCATCGTTATTTATTCATTTAATTGAGAACCTCAAACAACAAATACAAGATATATATTTGCACACGCTGTCTAGTCAACAATTGTACCTGTCGCATTTAATTACACACAACATCCCCAACACACACACACACACACACTACAACGGGGAAAATATCTACCAACACATTTCTATTTTTCCACAAACTCAAGTTCCTTCAAAAAAATGTTGATATGTATCCGTGTGTGTGTTTGGAAAAAGAAGTAAAGTAACATTCACACAGCTTGCTGACTACAGTCCTGACTGTTCAAGTCAGGAGGAGAGAGAGAGACAGAGAGAGGGAATATGGGATGGATGCAGTTGAACACATTTGCAAATTCCATATTTTTTTTGCACTCATCTCAAACCATCCAGGTGCTCTCTCGTCTCGTCATGCTGATCAGTTGACTATGCACATGATTTTAATAGCCATCAACCTGACTACCTGTGTGTGTGTGTGGAAGGAGATAAAGAAAGAATGGACAAGAAGAAGACAAGTAAGTTTTCTACTGATAATGATAATTATGAACAGTCAATATCCATTAGGAGAGGTTCAGTCCCTCTCTCTCTCTAATCAGGTTGAAAGGTGGATGAAAATTTTTGTCAATTCCTCTCTCTCTCAATGCAGTGTAAATGGTAGAAGTTGCAAATGTGTTTTCCCATACCAATGTCTTGACTGTATGTGTGTGTGTTGCCATGTTGACTTCTTACCTCCACATTCCATGGAATGTACAAGAGAGTTACAGCCACGTGGGCACACACTCACATATAATCTTGTATGATGTAAGACGACATGTAACCTCAGGAAGAGTGTGTGGTTGTGTGTGTGTGTGTGTGTGGAGGGGCAATCGAAATGACCAAGATATGACTGCTCCAAGCGCCCTTCCCATCATCCCATGACATTAGCCTGTGCAAGGAAACAATCAAGACGAAGAGGGATGGACACAAAGCACACACACACACATACAGAAAGAAAAAGAAGGATGTGTGAACCTTTTATAATCAAAAGAACTACCACTCTTCTCTCCTCCCCTGTCCCACTTCCCCCCTCTCTGTCCATCCATGCTAAACTGACTTAATATAGAATTAAGGACGCACCCAGACAACGTGATCTCTCTCTCTCTCTCTCTCTCTCTCTCTATTCTTCTCTTTCCTATTCAACTCTTCTCATCACTTCATCTAAACACGTTGGACTCCCTCTCTCTCTATTTACAGACTATGTGTGTAGAAATAAATTTGGTATTTATACTGTGTAGGAATACAACAATGAAAAATGTACGAGTGATTTTAGTCTGGAAAATAGTCAGCATGGATTGAAATATTCATGACAACAATCTTAACCTGCTTTATCTATCAGAATCTTCATCTTTATCTTTAGCCATCTTTGTCTTATGTAAGAAGTAGAAGGGGTGGAACGACTGGACTGTGAAATTGCAAAAAATCGTTTTCTAAAAGTATCTTTTTGAATTTTAAACAACTTCCAAAATGAATGAATTTAAAAAATTTAAATTCACAGCCGCATTATCATATTTATGATACTAATTTTGTGTGCAGATTTCTACATGAAATTTTCAAGTTACATTTATTATACAGATCTGTAAAAATCATTCTCTCTCTCTCCGTCTGCGTGTGTGATGTATGTATTACTGAATTTTTACTCCAGGGAAGGAGACGAGTCAAAGTATGTGTGTGAAAGTCTGAACAATTTTTTTAAAAAATTTAAAATTCATTTCGAGTTTAGAATTTCAGAATTTGGAGAGCCCCCACTTTAAAAAATTTGAATCTCGAGCTCGTCATCATAATTTAATTATGCTGAACCAAATTCATTACAATTCTGCGCATAAAAATCTTTGTAAATGTGTGTAGAATTGTATTTTTACATACAAGAGATGCCAAAAAAAATGAATTTGATTTACACTGCCCTCATCAGCCATCAAAAATGATAGATTGGGAGGAGGAGAGGAGGATTTTTTGGACAAATGAATGATTCAATTATTTTGTAGACTCTTGCATCTTGTAGTAGTACATTAGCAAATAATGAAGATTAAAATAATAATAAAAGGCCTCCAGGAAAATGCCTCACCTACTGTTCTCCATCTATTAACCACAGTCTTGTCTCACAGGAGGATAGGTCAAATCTTTATTGTACACAATGATTCCTTCTTTACCCAACTATTGTACAATGAAAGAGTGTTTTTGGGAGAAGGAGGAGAGTTTGAAAAAAATTGTTGAGGATTCTTTTTCCCTTTTCCCCCTCAAGCCCTGGAGTAAAGTGTAATGATAATGATTACAAAGAGACCAATGATTCCATTATTATTAGTGTATGTATTAATGTCATGCAACACTTTCTATCCTCCTCCTCCTATCTTCCTCCAACACACACACACACACTGAGATAAGAGGGGAAGGATGGAGAGAAACTCTGAGACTGCATTTCAATTCAATCTGAGGTCATGCATGCATTTGAAAATACTTGATCCGCATAGTAAGGTATGTATTTAATATTCATATGCAAGAATATGTAATGTAATAGCCAGCTGTGGGCCGGTCCAGGGTCAACCATCAGTATTCCAGCCATGTCATCTCAACCTGCGTCTTGTTTTTGTGGGTCTCTTGGAAAATTATTAGGATGAACAAAATGGGGCAACGATGGAGGATTACTACATAGAACACATAACAACACGTACAGTATTCTTGGTCCTTTAAATCTTTTTTGCACAATTTTGAAAACCAAGCTAGAATATCCAGTGAAATAAATTTTGCAAAATAAATGGAATGTCAGTTTAAAAATTAAAAATGGTTTATTTCCAAAAGTGTATTTTGTAGGTAAAATGTGCATTCGTAATAATTGATAAATTGTAAAAGATTATTATTTCAAAATCCTGAATATAATTTTTGCACTACATCTCCACTTTTCCCATCTTATTCTTTCTTCTTTTCCACTCATATTTTATTTTCCAAGCCAAAGATTAATTTAGAAATGTCAGACTTAATTGAAAATTTCCCCTTCATCCTTACATCGTTCTTACTCTGGAAAACTCTTGAATCAATTTTGTGCTTGTGTAAACAATTTGGTTGAATCGAATTGATGATGACTAGTCATCCCTGAGAGTTTTCTCGTGCACATTTTGATTTATGAACAACCCTGTATCGAGTGTCCCAAACCACACACACACACTGTACACAACTAAAACTCTAAAACAACCCTTGTACATGAAGAATGTGCGTGAAGAATGAATGAAGGAGTGAGATGGGATGCTTCATCATACATCATCATACTTCAAATGGAATTTCTCATTGTTTCATTCACAAAATACCTTCCATCCTCTCTCTCTGTACACTATACAGTGTGTGTGTGGTTACCACTAGTACATTATACATGATGTTTGTGTTTCAACTGACAAAATATCGTTCAATGTGTTATGTATCTAGGAATTATTTTAGGTATGCAGTCAGCTGATTCGTTATTCAGTCATTTTAAATTATATATTATGAGACAACACACACACACAACTTTTTCCATCCTCCAGGCAGGAGAGAGAGCAGTGTTACCGTATTCAGCCTTCTTGAATCTTTTCTGAACTGTCAAAATTCTCTGTGGAAATTTTGAAAACCAAATTTCAGAGTGGACAGTTCAATTCAATTCTAACTGGAATTAGTAGATTATAAAAATTTGTTGAGCCCGGGAATTTTTTCACACCTGCTTTCTGAATTACAGGAATTACGGTACTTTTGTTCATATTGAGTTTAACCCATAATATTTGTTTTCATTTGAGTTTATAATGTATTCACTTCTCTCTCTCTCACTCTCGTTTCATGATTGTATTTCTTACTCATCAACATGATAATCGTCACAACTTTTTTGTCCCGAAACAAGAGGCCGTGTTCCGCCAGAGACACAATAGTGTGATGATGATGAATAGTAAAACAGTGAGTAATTCGTAAATACTTAAATTTGCACATACATACACACAGTACACAGTACAGGCTTTGCTGTAGTTGAATAGGAGAAAAAAGCAATCTATGGATTTTTTCCTAATTTTTTTCATCCATCCAAATCTCTCTCTTCTCTACTTATTAGCATTTAACTTTTGTGTATCCTGAATGTGTGTACAGTGTACACACACTGTACACTGTACAGTCCAATCTTTTTTGTTGAAGGCAAAACCTACGATTCTTTTATTCCCTCAGGTAAACACTGGACTATACTCATATCATCCAAGTACCTGCTCTCTCTATGTCTTGTCCCACTGACTCTGTGTGTGCTATAGACAATTCTGGTGTCTGCAGTAAATTTATTTTTGCACATGCCGTCATACCTGTCATGTCTTGATTCTTGTCTTGATACCCACGTCTTGGGTCTAACCATCATCATCATCCACACATACTACATTCCCCTGACAAGCGAATGAGTGAGTTAAGGGAGGATGCTGAAAAGTTGAGCAAAAATAATTATTATCTATTTTACAATCATGATCAAGGATTTGACTGGAGTTTGGAACGGATAGGGAATAGGATGCAAAAAAATTTACAAAATGAAATCATAATTATTGGCATGTCTGGATTACATTAATAAATTCATTAGTGGGTTTTAGTCAATGTACTACATATCTTTGGATGACTTAATTGTCCTTCAGTATGTGGAGTACCTGTGTTCCTGAGATTAGGAGGAATTTAATTTCTGGGCCATTTAGTTATATAGATTTAAATTGTATTAAAATATAAGCAATTTTTTATACTGTAACAAAAATTTATCATAGTAATTTTACAGGTAATTATTAAGCGAGTATCGTTACGAGAATGTCTTACAAAATTTACAAAAAATTTGAAAATTACATTTCGTACAATAAGTAAATTAAATAAGTAAATTAAAACTTATATAGTAATTCGCACGGTAAAAATGATTTTTTAAAAATTATTAGAGCATTCACTAAAAATTATTATCCATTACACTGTTAATTAAACCCACACGCACACACACGTGAATTCAGGACTGGTCCACATGGAAATTTCATTAAAAATTTCTAGGAATTGTAAAACATGTGGTCAGCAACTGACGTAGGTGTGAAACCACTATCTCTCTCTCTCTCATTCTCACTCTCCTCAGTTAATTAAAGAATGGACAAAAACTCCAGTCAGAAATTGTATCAAACTGTCAAACATTTGTTTCCCTCAAAAAACCAATTCACTGCAAATGTGAATCAAAACTTTTGTACAAAAAAAATTGATATTGATCATGAGGTGAGGAACAAGATGGGCAAAACCAGACAAACTCTTTACAAACTGAGAGACACACTCGCACACAAACAGAAAAGTGGACGAGTGCATGTAACAGATACGTGTGGTATGTACTGTGCTGTGTGTGCCTGTGTGTGTAGCTGGGCAAACACAGGCAGCATTCAAAAAATCAAGAAGAAGAAGAGGAGGAGGAAGATTTTTGAGGTCACATCCGTGAACGCTTCAACGCCGTTTGCCACGTAATGTATTATTCTCCTCCTCCTCCTCACACACATACCCAGTCTTGCATCCCATACTGTGCAGAGAGAGAGAGAAATAATGGGAACACTTTTGGTCTCTTGTCGCTGGAAGCACCTCACTTTTTTGACAAAAATTATGTACAATAATTCTATCCAAGTTACATTTTTGACCCCACACACACACACCCAACCAGGTGTGTGTTTGTGTGTGTGTGAGGGGAAGGAGAGTCACACTTAGGGAAACACACATTCATGAGTGTAGAATTGTACATGATCTTGACATAATAATAAAGTGGACTTGGAAGCGAAGATGAATTCAAAAAAAAATCCAAAAATTCGGAGCCACCGGGAAGTAAAGCTGGAGAGATGAAAGCTGGCGTTGGTTAGAGAGAGCAGTAGATACGGGCAATGATCCCACCGACCAATTTCAAAATTCACGGTCATCTGTGATCTTTGCTCGTACTTTGTGCCTCAAATTGTAATCAATTTTTTTAAAAATTCGAGCAGAATTTTAATTTCGGTTTTCAGGGCCATTTTCTCATTTCCTACACTTGGAAAAAGGTTCCACACATCCAGGACTAGTCCTGCCATTTTTTGGGAGGAGGAGAAGAGAATTGTTGTCATTGTCACTGGTCAAGTAGAATTTCCAAATGACGGCAACACATATCATGGTTCACACACTGCAATAATAATCGTGTCGTGGAAATGTGAAGTAATTGAGAAAATCCCCTCCTCCTTCATCCCTCACCCGGCCCGGCATTCCTAATGATGATTGATGATGAGGAGAGGGTGAGTGTGTGTCTGTGAGTGTGGAAAAAATGAAGAGTGAGCGCATAATTTTTTCGAAATCTTCTCTTCTCTCAGACGTCCTCAGAGAAAAATGCAGGCTCCTCACATCCCCAGTGTCTCTGTGAGTACAGGTACAGAATGTAGGTTAGACACACACACACACACTACACACTCTATACACATTCACGTGCACAAAAGTTGGCAATTCTTCTTTTTATGGATTGATGAAGTCTCAAAGGTGAATCCTGTGTTTTGTTCCTCAGAGAAATGATTCCCTCATGTACGAATCCATTCGTCTGTACATTATCTTCAATTTTTAAGGCACACACAGGATTTGTCCGATCTCACACAAGATTGCATGTTTCCTACGCCGTCACGACGAGTAAAAATGTGTCCAATTGACCAGGGTGTCTCTGGCATTCAAAGATGTACATTTATTTCTTTGACTGAGGAAAAAAAGAGAATTATCTTCATTCGTCACTCTCTTCCCGGGCTCTGCCCCTTCTCTTGACAAGGGAAAAGGTCATGGGGGTGAAGATATCTTGGAAAATACATCATCTTTTGACACACATGAGGAGGAGGGAGAACCGGAGGATTCATTTAATTTGATGGATGTGACTCTCAATTTGACACAAATTTGGAGTGACGATGGATAGGGGAATAAAGAGAGAGAGGATGAAGAGTCGGAAGAGAAATGACGGGAAGATTAGATTGTTGCACAATCCGAGGTCACCAACAGAAGAGTTTTGCAACAGAAAAAAATGTATAAAGAGTTCTGTGCAGAATTTGACTATCGTTGTGCGTAGTGTACCATGTGACTCAAAAAATCCATTTGAATTTGTGAATGAATTAAAATACAAAGTGTGTGCTGTGTGTGTATTCTTGTTGTACAAATAACTTGATGAATGACTCTTTGCCAATTCTGGTGTTGGGTTGTCAAGTCAATTGGAATTCTCCGGAGGATGATTGTATTGAAGCAGGAGAAGTAGTCAGAGTCCAAAAAAGGAAAAATAAAATCACTAGGTCATAACACTCTTTTCCCCCACATACAGTTAACGTCACTGTGTGTGTGTGTGTGGACAGAGGAATACAGCGAACGTAGCAAAAGTTAGCAGCACACAAAAATCCCTGTGAAATTCTTTGCTGTCGAGTCAAAAAAAATTCCCCCTCAAGAAGAAGAAGAGGACGATCATGCAGGAATCTTTTTTTAAAATGGATCTTTTGCGATTTTTCGTCGACTCACGTCCAAATCCCAGTCTAACTTTTTTGGCATTTTTACTATTGAGAAATCTATGTGGGGCAGCGTCGTCAGGCAGGAGGAGAAGAAGACGAAGATGACTTGTGTTCTCTCTGTCTGCATCCATTACCATCTTGCATTTGTACATACAGAATAGAGAGAGAGACACACAAATCGTGTATGTGTGTGTCCTTGTGTATGTGTAGTGTGTATTCACTTTGCTTGTTGGTAGCCACAAGTTTTTTCTCTTCTTCTTCAGTTGCTATCTCCTTGTATCTTACATAAAAATATATTATACATACAAATACATATAATGTATACTGATAACCTTCAATAGATTCCAGTTGCAGTTCCAAAAGAAGACACACACACACACATCTATATATACATATGTACAGACGAAGGGGGAGGAAGAAAGAGGAGGAGAACTTTGTTACTGTCACATGCTTTGATGCACTTCGCTCATTGTATTGTGTCGTGTCGACAATTTTCTTAAATGCCACCACAAAGTGTCGTTTGTCATTCCCACGTTAGCCTTATCGTCTTTCCATCATACATGTACAGATACAAGAGAGACACACACACACCTAGAGAGAGGGAGAGAAACGTGTAAAGAGAGTGAGGGAGGGAAGTAGACGAGGGACAAGAAAAGACCGTCCTTTCCCTTGGCCCTAGGAATGCATCTAGTAGGGGTCATGGTCGTAAAATGGCAAAATTCTGCAATCAGACTATACATGCACAGGCACATGTGTGTGTGTCTCTTTGTGTGTACTGTGTAGATGTGTGTAGATTCGAATTCATCACAAAATCTGTTTCTCTTATTAGAGCCGTTAGAATCAGAGATTCTCTTGTTACTCGACTCTCTCTCTCTCTTGTGTATCTCTTTCTGCTGCAGGATTGTTCCATCCACGACAATAGACTTCATCCACACACACACACATTCTCTCTCACTCTGTGTATGAGCAAAAGGCTGCAAGAAATAAATGTACAAATTTTTTCCACACACACACACCAGCACACATACAGATTCCTTATCACACCTCAGTTGTGTGTGTCTCCAAGCAAAAATTTTATATGTGGAACTAGAGTTAATTTTGTACAAATGTGTGTGTGTATGATATTATATTATATTTTTATGTGGGACACTCGGAGTGAAGGAAACCTGTTGGCTATGATTAGCCGGTATAAATGATGGTGGTGGGGGAATGTGTGTGTACTATTTGTGTGTGTGTCTTATGATATTTAATTCGCATATATATACATGTGTAAAGTGTAGTTGAATAGAGTGGAGGGGTAATAAAAATGTAATTTGAACCCAGGAAAGGAACTTACGTTTTGCATGGACAAGATATCTCTAATAAATTCAACACACACACACGGAGGAGAAGAGGAGAGAGAAGAAGAGAAGAGATAGGAATCCCCAATTTAGCCCACAGGACAAAAATGAACTGTGAAGAAACCAAGGTTTCAAATTTTTGCAATGCTTCTTTTAACATATCAAGATGGATGGATGAAGGATATGAGGTTACTTGTGGACAGGATGAATACATGTACTAAATGTGGATAAAGTTAAAGTGAGGATGTAGGATCTAGAGTTAATTGATTAATTCAAGAAAAATCTAAGCAAAAGGGCAATCGATGGACATGGTTGACCCAATATCTGACCATTTTTTTGATAATCAATGGTTTCTTCAGTGGAATCCACACACACACAGATACGACTTACTTGTTCATACAAAATTTTACAGATTTGACTCTTATCTATTTCTCCTCCTCCTCGTCTTCCTCTCTAGCTCTCTCGTTCAATCATATAAAAATGGACTGTCAAAGACACTAAAAAAATTAGAATTAATGTTTGAAAATTTTCTTTCAAAATGCACAACTTTCATCCACACTCCACGACCACACAATTTACAATTATCTTTTGTCTCTGTCCGAGTCTCAACCAAATTTGAACACTGTAGAAGTTTCTGGTCGAATTTTTGTTGAATCTTTTTATATTTTATTACATTTATAAAAATATTCAAAACACTCCACTTTCTTCACGAAATATTAACGTTTCTGTAATTTTAGTCAAGTCTTCCCAGGGAGAACACAATATTTTCAGTACATTTGAAATGGATTCAATTTTGCTGTTAATTTTCTCCGTAATTTTGAGAGAAAAAATTTAGATTAATTTTGAGGCAGATATTTTTGTCGAACAAATATTTTGATTAATTATTTTTCATTATTTTTCCCAGACTGTCACAAAAGTTAGAATTAAAACACAGTCGAACACACAGAGAAGAGAATAAGAGAGAAATAACACACAGAAATAACACAGAGGCACAAAGGCAGAGCAAAGACTGGGATGAATGTTGGGCGACAGTGGGACAGGAGTGACTGACTGTTTATGACAGATTGTGTCGTGCCGAGCTGTTGTCTTGTCCTGTCCCAAGTCCAAGGAGGAACTATTGAAATTTAATCAAAAGAATTTAAGTCCAAGATAATGACACAGAGAGAGAGAGAGAAGAGAGAGAGTTGTGACGGACTCTTAGGAGCAGGTAGTGTGTGGTGTTGAAGAAGAACAAGACTTGCCAGAGTTTTTCGTTTCTCTCTCTATTCTCTCTCTCTCTCTTACTCACACACATACACAGAAAGAGAGAGAGGTATGCGGCTGTGGTATGCAGTGGCAATGTATTGTGAGTATCAAGTGCAACTGACTGCAATGCAAACTCAATGAATGAGCGAATGACTGAGTTTGAATGAAGCTCCTTCCCTTTGCAACACACACACACCAGCTAAGCACCAGCTAAGGTGGAGAGAGAGAGAAGGGTTCTAGGACAAGAAATTTGGGTTATATCCGCATCTTTGAGGGATGTCTAATATGCGTGGTTGAGGATACACATTTTTTCATACGCCTATCACAACACACATACACATGCATGACAACATTCTTCTCTCTCTCTCCTTGTGAATATACTATTCTACACTACATATGTTTGTTACTCTCAAATCATAAGGTTTAATAGTATTAACTAATATTTTTCTTTGACAGACAAACTGTTACACATGTACCACTCTACTGTAACTCTTCATTTTTTCGCGTACACGTACCTACGTCAAAATTTGTATTTCAAATTTCAAAAAATCCATCCTACTCCTGCAAGAAAAAAAAGATATTAATGAGAGAGTGTGTGTGTACCATCAATTTTGTACAAAGTAGTATAAAATACTTTTTGAAAGTGTGATAATTGGTTTGAGAAAAAAATAACAATTTATTTGTTCAGATTGATACGAAAAAGAAGTCGACTGACTTTTGTCCTGGGTGCCCCCCTCAAGTCCGTCCCTGTCCAACTAAGCAAGAAATTAGCTGAACTTGTTTTTTTAATAAAAATAATGAACTACCCTTCATTGTGTGTGTGTTTGTGTGGGGTGCACATCATTTTCAAACTACCTTAATATTTCAAGAGTAATTAATATATGATTTTAACTGCTCTTTAGCGGCTCTCTCTGATTCATCTTCTCACAATTTTTTAGTAAATCAATGTCCAGGCCTCAGCTTTTCTTCGTGTGTGTGTGTCTGAACGTTATAATAATTAATCATAATTTTCCAAGAAAGTGGAACTGACCACTTTCCTGATTTAATTTCAATCATATTTTAAAATTTTTTAAAAAGGATTTCATGAGTCATGATGAGCAGGGCATTTCATCTTGTGCTGCATAAATTTTGCTGGAATTTGAATTAATTTGTAATTTTTTAAATACAGTTAAACTGACTTCCGAAAATAAGTATTCAAGTACAATAAATCATTGCTGAGCTTTTTTCCTTTTGATTTTGAAATCCTTTTGAAATGTGTTGAAAATGAGAATAATATCTCGTCACACACTGACCGACCAAAGACCGGCTAATTACCACGTGAAGAAGAACAAAAAATTGTGGTCTCTGGTTATTTAGTAACTGTGTAGGGAACAGATGGAGAGACAGAGTGGAATCAATACAATTGAAATCTGTATTTCCCTACAACACACACACACAAACACACAGTACACATTTTCATTCATCATTTGAGAGAACCAACCAGTCATCCCCCCATTTATCATTAGGAGTGTCTCGACCACATTCCCTCCGTTTAGTTAATTGTGAATCATTTTTCACGTACAATTTGGCTGACTGGGAGGGAGAGCAACCACAGTTTTTGTTTCTAGAGACTCTACTCGTGTATCAATAGACAAGATGCGGTACGTACGTCTACATATCTACATACTTACATAGCGTTGAGCAGAGTTCTCTGTGGCAATCTTTAAGTATACGTATTTCGGAAAAGGGTGAAAAGCGAGAAATTTAATTTTCGAAAATTTTGG